>VWZT01016356.1:230411-277612 GCA_013397055.1 Pachycephala philippinensis | reverse complement strand
GGCCGCGCGGGGCGAGCCCAGCCCGCTGCTGCGGGAATGCGGGCGGCAGCGGCGGGGCTGAGCGGGCTCTTCCCGGCGCGGTCCAGGTGAACGTTGTTTTGGCAGCATCTCCGGGCGCTCTCGGGCGCCTGCCGCTTCTCAGTGTTCTTCTTTTCCCGGACAGGACGGTGTGGCAGCAGACACTCGGGGCTGCTCGGGAGAAGCTGATGTCCCGAGGGAGAAGGCTTTGGCCGCCAGTCGCAATCTGCTTCGCTGCGGAGCGGGAGCTCCCGTCGGATGAACTGGAAGTCGAGCGGGAGCCATGTACCAGGCCCACCACCTCATCCGCTTCAACCACCTGGCTGGGGCTCCCAGCTGGGCACCAACGCCGACCTGGCAAATTTCAAAACTGCCTTGAGTTTAGAGACTAAAGTGCAAACTTAGCCGAATTTTTCAGTTTTTCCTTCCTTAAAATTAACATAGTCGTGATTGAGAATGTGAGATCTATGGAAAGTCATTCAAAGCCTTTTAATTTACCAGTGCAACTTAAGGATAACAATGACTTTGACTACTTAACAAAAAATCACGGGTTGCAGATATATTGCATTTTGTGTATATGAAGAATAATATTCGTCACTCAGGCATGGCGCTTATTTTGTGGTTGCAGTATGGAGACATCCTGGCCATCTACTAACCTACTTTCCCCTCTATTTGAGAATGACAGGAATAGATTACTAATGTTGGATTGCAGCTCTGTGCACAACACACATATTACTAATTCTGTCTCTTCCTTTTAAAGTGACATCTGTCAAATTATCTAAGATCTTCACCTCCCACAAGTATATAGCATAGCTGCAAGTTTCCTTGCAATTTGGTATTAACTTAAACTAAAAATTAGTATGTTTACTTGCTAAACAAGTCTGTTCCAAGATATATATTTAGTAACAGCTATACCTTTTTTTAAACTTTTTTTTAAGAGAAAAATGATCTGATATTTCAACAAGGACTTGCTTTTAAGGACTTGAGCCTAAAGACTTCTCAGACTTTACCTAAGCAAATTACATCAGGAAATTTCCAGTACTTGGGCATGAAGTAAAACAGTGCTAGTTCACTGACTGCAATATTAATACTTAGCAGCTGGCATAGAATATTCTTGCCAGGTTAAAACTAAAACATACTCATAATTCCACAATCCATATGATAGCATAAGTGAACATGCACCTCGTTTCCTGATTAATCTATCCTGCTGCAGCATGCTTCTTTTAAAATCTGCCAAGTAAGAAGCAGTAAGTGAAAGAAATTGTCTCTTTGTTTATAGCCCTTTGCATCCACTTAATACAAACCCCTGCTATCCTTACAAAACCGTACATAAGAAAGCATTCTTTCTGCCAGTTTTGCTTAGAAACTGTTGCCTACAAATCATTCCACTGACATAGTTGAGACTTCTTGTTTAAATAAAGCATTACTTGCTTTGATTAGGGGAACAGGACATCGTGAAGAAGATCCCATTCATTACTTCTTCTGTCAGACATGCAGTTTAAATATTATAAAAACGCTGAAGTCTCTTTTATATTTTCAAACATTACCACTATGAAAAATAATCAGATCTTTGCCATCTCGTAATGTGACAACACCTCATTGAGGGATCAGAAGTAAGTGGGCACGTACTGCAGGACTTCCCAGCAGAGCACAGTAGCTGCTGCAAAATATGGGTTGAGTCTGCATTTTGTAACATAGCAGAGCTGTGTCTCTTGGTTTCATGGGTTGTTGATGTAGAGATTGAAAGCAGAGTGTGAATTATATAAGTCATCTCCAGATAGGACAACCTATATAACTTCAAGAATACATGGAGCTGGGTGTATTTCCCATCTTTAGTTTACAGAAAACCTACTTTCTTACTGAGTTAGAGCTGACACTGATTTTAATGTACTCCTTTATTTGTAAAGCCACATTGCTTCAGTGTTACCAATTTAATAGTATCATGGCAGGAGAGAACACCTTCATTAGTACCTTTCAGAAATTTCAGATTTCAAAAGACTTCCCTTATCAAATAGCACTGTAAATGTACATAATGCTTTTCCGTGAATTCCCTGTCTTTATTTTGCAATAAAACCTTATGATCCAGTGGCCAGAGAGATGGCCTTTCTCTCACAGTGGTGGCCAGTCAGTCAGCATCACCTGCCCAAAATGTTACAAACTAAATCCAACTCAAATAGTACTGAGTAAGTATTACTCGCTCTTTTAAAAAAATATAATAAATATTAAATCTTTCTCTTTTCCTTCTAGTTTTTAGGAACAGGATAGTCTGCTATCAAGGCTTCTTATGTGAACACTGCATGCCATCAACATCAGGCATAACTTGAGGCAGTAGATACAAATCAATTTTCAGTGGGATTGCACTGGATAACAATGAATAAGGTGCCACACACCTACCTACATGGGAAAACTTGATTCCAGATGAAACCCCAGAAAATTCATTTAGTTTTGCTAATTCCTAAGGAAGAGGACCTCAAAATTCAGGTCAGAACAGAGAGGAGTGAAAAGCCTGTGTGCTGTTTTTCTCATGTGTCAAATGAAAGTTAGCAAGGTTTATCACAGTAGTAACTGTCTCATTGAAGATGGTTGAAGAACAGAAAAGTATAAGGAATTTTTCTTATTCCAAAGATAAAAAAGGTAAGCAACAAAAATCCTGAAAAATGTGAAAATTGTAAGAGCTTTCAATTTTGTCCTTGGAATTATCTATGCAAGAAACTTTTATCACAGGAAGTTCCCAATCTCTAGGAAGTAAGAGAAGTTAACTGCCAGATAGCAAAGGAAGGTGCTTAAAGAAAAGAATTAATGGTCTGAACAGCGACAATAAGGAAGACTACAGCAGGAGTGAGGTTTTGGAGACATCTACATTGCATCCATAAAGATTACTGTGCGCTCAGGTCAAATGTCAATTAAAAAATTTTCACATACATCCTTTAGAGAACAAAGAGACATAATTTCAAACATTACACATAAAATCCAGAGTTTATCCCAGATGTTCTTAAGGAAGAATATGCTATGATTGTGGGACTAGTTACAGAGAAATGGCAGTTCCCTCCCTATTTGGAGACCTTCACCTTCATTGTGCACAGGCACCAAATACATTTTGGTGTCTTCATGACAGATATGTATCTAATAACATCAAATAATACATGCTCTTAATAACTGCATATATCTTACTTCTCTTTTTACCACCAAAGTCAATTGCTGTTGGCTGCCTTAGGTTTCATGCAAGCAGCAGATACTGCAATACCAAGGCATAGCGACTGACCACGGCAGGTAACTGATTATATGAATAATGTATGTTTACATATAGGTTCCAAATAAGATCGTTTTAGAGTTATGTCAGTAATTAGAAGGAAGGCCTCAAATTCACAAGATGATTGGAAGTAGAGATAGAAGAGGAACTAGATTTAGCAGGCTGGTACTTTTAGGAATGAAAGTCAAGAGTTACGAGAAATTACAATATCCTTTGAAAAGTAGTAAACTATATGCTTCCAAACTTAAATCAGTCTCTATCAGCTACAAATCAGGGAAATGTCAGCAGTCAGAGATCATTAGGGTCTTTACTTCTGATGCTTTCGGCATCTATTTTATATGTAGCTTTCTTCCATATTCTTGGACTCGGCACAAGACAGTAGAGCAACCAAGACTTAGTATCCTTTGATTTATCCCCTCAATTATTTGTAATGCCAATGAAACAGAGGTTTCAAATTCTTTGTTAGTTCCCTGTCAGCCTGGCACTGGATAATAGACCCGTACTGGTATTTTCTTAAAGCATAAGCTATTACAGTATGCCTCACTGTATATTTGCCAATATTTATTGATTTTATACATAAAAATATGTATACACATGCACTCACCTACCCCATATATAGAAAGACCTACACACATCCTATAACTATGCCAACACCAGCAGCCAATCTGATTTAACTAGCATAGTAGAAAAATATTCTTGCAACTAAATAGACACACTGGTGCAGCAGCTTGTGTAGAAAATGCCTAAACTATTTCATCATCAAAATGGTGTATTTATGACATTTCTAGGTTAGATGTAATGTAATATGCTGTGAAAACATAACAGAAAAAAATACTTCTGTCTTGGTGAATGCTGGAAGTTTGTAGCTCAAACACTCTATCTCTCCTAACACAGCTGAAGACATGTATGGACCCTCCCTGTATCAGACAAACATGCTCCTGGCCAGTCTGGGCTGGGATAATGACTGGTATCTTCCAGTCTGTGTTCTGTAGGTCAGAAGATTCAGAATGCAGTTTTGGCACAACTACAAGGTAAAATGCCACATGACTGTGACAGCAAGGGCATTGCTGTGATAGAACACATCTCAGACTGGAACAGCTTCTGCACCTGTTTCTCACAAAGCATTTCTATTTATGAGCAATTAGGAATGTTGCAATTGTACTAACATTAATTTTAAAGTTTAGTTAAAATTTTCTAAAACTGGTTTTGTGCAATAACATTTTTATAGGAAAAGGTGGTTTTGATCTCGATTAAATCAATTTTGAGGCTCACTAAATTAGAGCTGTCTCCTTAAGCCATATACTGCACTACATGCTTTATAATTTTTTTAATATGGCACTTGCTGGCAACTCTGAGTTGCAAGGTAACAAAAACATATATAAATAATATACTAGCAATAATACCTTCCCTACCAGCATATCAAAATGAAGAGACGCTAAAAGGAAAACAATGTTATCACACTAGGCCTACATTTAAGAAATAGACACAAACACTGTGTAAACACAAATCTATTTTTATTATCTATGTAATTGTCATAAACTGCATTTATTATACCTTTAATATCATCACCATTAGTCAGATCCAGCGATCCACCTCTGCTATAATGATTTTTGCTCCAAATCTCCAAGAAGCTTGCNCCATAGAAATGTTCCTTTTGACTTAAACTCTAGCTACTTTGATTATTAGCTACATTCCAGTCAGAATCAAGGACCGTTTTACAATCTTCTTGTTTAAGCCATTTAAAAAAAAAATAATTTGGTTTTAAGTGTTCCGTGGTGGAGAAATAAAAAAAATCATCTTGATGGATGCTACATTCACTTTCTTTTTCCCCACCTCTCTGTTTTCATTTTATTATATTACTTTTCTTCCCATGTCCCTTGCAATCTACTTGTCTGCTCTTCCCTGCAATTTTTTCCTACACTCAGACTATTCCTTTTACAATGCTGCTCTCAGGTAAACAGGCCCCTCTTATCTGTCAGGCTTCCTCTCCATGTTTTTTTAAGCTCATGCTTTTCCACACATCTTTCATAGTTCTGTCTCACTCTTTACACCTTATATCTTCTTTCCTGAAGTATCTGTCTTGCCTGGAGCTTATTTTGTTGCCTTTGATTTTAAGCCATTAGAGGCAGACAGTGTTTGCAGAGAGCCATGTCTGTATGTGGTTTCCAATAGCAATGGGGCAAGTCTTGATGCTTTTTTTCAGGCAAAAGTCTTCCCAGTTTAGTGCTGTTGGTTTGGGCGTTTTTGTAATTGTTGAATAAGGCCTTCAAATTTTGGCCACAAAACATCAACAATAAGCCTGGCAGATGATTAAATATTAGATACTAAAATAACAGTATTTTAATTACAATTTCTCTGCTTCTGTTCCATTCTAGCTCCAGGTGAGCTGGTCTGCTGCATCATTCTGCAATGCCCCCTGTGCTGGGAATAGGAGAGCTGCTTTTCTCCAACTGTTCTGACACCCACTCAGTTCAGTGTCCTATCCCTTGTTCTGTCCAAGCACACATCCAAAAAAAAAGATAACAGCCCCATAGTCAGCAGATTTGGAACAACCTTTCTTTCAGGGTACTGAGATTTCAGACAGTTGAGGAGATAAGAGAGGAAAGGCTATTTTGTGTATTTAGCTCATCAGTTAATACTTCCTAATGAGACAAAGGTGGAAGATATAAATACGAAACTGATCACAAAACAATAAAATTAATGATGCCAAAGAAAGCATAGAGTTACAGAAAGAGTATGGGCTTCCACAAGTGGATTTTTCTTGGCTTACGGAATGAATGGGTGGGTAGATCTTTTGGAAGAAATTAACAAGGAAATAGGAGCATAGGAGAGACGACAGTTACTGAAAGAAGTGTATTAAAGGCACAACAGCAGACTACCCTGATGTAAAGTAAGCACTGAAACAGAGCAGCAAGGCTTCATCAGGAGCTATTTGGTTAACTGAAAAACAGGAAGGAATCACGGAAAAGAGTGAAAACAAAAACCAATGACTAAAAATGAGTTTAAAGGAATAGTAAACTCACACAAGGAACAAATGGTGAAGAGGCTAAATGGGCCAATCTAGGAAAGGACCTAAAAGCCAATAAAAGGTTACACACACACACACAAACTAAGGGAGACAAAGAAAAGTTCAAATCCAGTATCTAAGTAAAAGACAGCAAATAATGTGACACAGAGAAGACTGATATATTCGATGCTCTTATTTGCCTAATGTGTCTACAAAATATCTCAGTGTCAGACCATTTTCCAAGCACACATCCAGAAATGTCTAAGATCAGAAAAGGGAAGGAATGTGTTAAGCAATATTAAGAAATGCCAGTTTCCAATCCTGCTGACTTAAACATGTAGTTCAGAAAGCAGTGGATAAAGCCTGGGTCCCTGTAGCCTTGTGTCTCCTCTTTGCTCCCAGAGCAAAAAGTCTGACTGAAATTTATGGCTGGAGTATTCATAAAATTCTTCTGTGAGTTTTCCAATGCCTGATATCAGGGTTTCATTTACACTGAATTCCTTGTTGCCATGGAAGACTCTCTATTTACCTGCTTATTTTCACAAAATCTGTAGAAATGTGGTATCTCCGAGACCACAACTACTCAGTCCCTTTCAGTTGGAGAGCGAGCAACAAATTCAAAAGCCATGGTGTGGTCTGACTGGTCATATGTGGGATCACATAAACTCTGTTTCCATAGGAAAATGTGCTAAAAATTACCCTGGAGCACTTAAAAGACAAAATAATCTCTGTATGATCATTCTGGGATGGGAGCAGGGGGAGGGTGTTGTAGAGAGGTTGTTTGGTTTGGTTTGGGTTTTTTGAGATGAAGTGCAAGCGAGGTCCTAGAAGACTAGAAATTATTAAAATAATGCCTGTCTTAGGAAACAAAATTTCATTGGCCTAGTTTTCAGAAATAGCCATGCATCTCTGAGAGATACTGTCATAGGTTATTAGGCAGTTAGTGTATAGGCATGCAGATAACAATATGATAGAAAACAATTAGGCAGTAAGATTTTAAAATGTAATTTCAGGATCATTTTTGTGTCAAACCTCTCCAATTTCCTTCCTAGAAAGGGCAGCAGGCCTACTGAGTAAGAAGGAAGCAGTAAATGTGGTATCTGTACTTTAACAAAGCCTTTAGTTGGGTCCTCTCTAATTTTGCCTGCAATACAAAAAATGGTGTAGACAAAGTCAAGTAACTGTTGACACACAAGTTATTAAGTATTTCCCCCAAAGTGTATTTATTTAACCATTTCCTGACAGAGTAGGATGGCACTGTAGTAACGTCCTTCAGGGAGTTCTCATCCATCCTGTTCTATTCAATTTTTCATTGAACAGTTTGGAAAGTAGAAAAGGGAGTAAACTTGTAAAATTTGCAAAAAGTCTGGAAGGGGGTTGCAAACACAGGAAAGCAGATCAGAATCCAAAATATTTAGATAATATGAGAAACAGTACAACTGCAATAAGCTCATACTAGACAGAGGGAAATTGACAAAAATAAAACACAGTATATTAATATAACCTGATGATACTTTAACAAGGCACCAGGATTGCCAGGAAGGATAGGAAGGTTCAAGTGGATTTCAAGCTAAATATGAGTCAACGTGATGATGTTGCAGAAAGGCATTTCACATTCCAAGATGTATTAGGAAGTGTGCAGTATGTGAGATGCAGGACCTAATTATTTTGCAATCTTCAGTGCCGCTGAGGTCTCAGCTGGAGCATTCTGTGCAATTTTGGGCAATGCACTCCAAGAACAATTTCAACAATTTGGATGGAGTTGAAATGAAATCAACAAGAATGATATTTTGAGAATATGACTTACAAGGAAAGGGTGAAGAAATGAGGCTTGGCTTTCTCAGAAAAAGAAGACTGGGTGGAAAATGCATAAAAGGTTGCCCTCAGAAAGTCATGGTCAACAGATCTTTGTGCACACCTGAATTATAACAAGTAATTGCTTAATTTGCATCAAAGAGGAGTAGACTAGATATAAAAAATGAAACAACAGCAAAAAAAAAAAATCCTTTCAACCTAAAGTCTAGATTAGATGGAATAGATTTATGAGGTTGTGGAATCCCCTTCATTTGTGGTTTTTAACAGCAGCCTATACAAACATCTGTCAAGGATGACCTAGTTACCCATTTCCTGCCACAAGAGGGATGAACTGGACTTCTGGTTTGTTTTTTTTTTTTCCCTGTAATGATTTCATGACTGGAGAACCTGTTTAATTTAATTTGGTTGCTACAGATTAAGCAGTACAACTGTTACAACTGGGGAGCCAAGGCCTTAGTAAAATATAATAAACCTCCACATAAAATAAAAAATCATTCAGAAAACAAAAAGAAATAAGAAAACTAGCTTTAGCATTTTTTAAACCTATATGTGTCAAAGAGCTATTCTTTATTAATTACATTATTTGTTAAAATACAGTTCTATTGTCCAAAACATACCTTTTACAACCATTAAGAAGTCAAATCGAGATTTTGAATTATTTTAAAATAACCAGGCTACTAAAAGTTATTATGATGTTAGTTCTTAGTGTCTTTATTTGAAGCGAAGAAATATCAATACTTTTCATCAAGAAAGAGAAATGATACATGAAATACAGAAAAAACAACTCACAGAAAAACTGTGAATGAAGCTCTGTCAGCACCTCGGGGATATGATGGTATTATAAACATAACTGCACAAGTGCTTTTCTCCTGTACTTAAGGTGCTGTCATCAGAAACCTGTGTTTATCCACGGTAGCTTTAGGTATCCCTGCTACCGATACTTAGATAATATCAAGCTATGCACATGCACAGAGGCACAGAGTGTCAAGCTATAGTTACAGCTGATCTGATGACACTTCCATCCCAAGAACTAATGCAATCCTTTTTAAAGAAACCAAAACATCATTTATGTTAAAGTCTTCATGACTACTATTAAACTTCTAGATTATTTCTAAGTGTTAATTTTAAAAAGTAAATATTTGTTTTTCCATTTTTCATAACTACCAAGAAGGCCTCTTCTAATTTTCTAAGCATGAAAAAAAATCTGTTCCAGAATAACATTTTAAATTATTTTAAATTACTTGCCTAAAACTCTAAAATGGTTATATTTTCAGACCAAGCGTGTAGTTTACAAAATGTACGTAGCATAAGAAGGTTTTCATTTGTTTTAAACCCATCAATCAAGAAAAGAATCCAACTCCTACTACTGGCCTGCAGTGGGATGAAAGGAAACAAGTCGGTAAACCACAGACATCTGGTTCAAAATATGGACATGTGGACAAAGGCTTTAGCAGGCCTAGATTACCAAGATTCGCATCAACCTTTCCAAAATATGTGAATTATTAGAACTCCACTAAATGGTAATTGATCCAAGATCAATGAAATTCTCTTCCATTTGGCTCTCCCATTTCTGTACACAGGTGTGTTTAATTCTGTATGTGTTTCCCAGACTCTGCTAGGTGAAAAAGACCTGTGAAAGAATTCACTAAATTAGCAAGACAAGAAAGCAAAATGCTACTGCTTCACTTGGACTTGGTGTATAACATTCATAAGGCAACTGAGGAGATTAACTTTAATTTCCAATCTTAACACACAATTGTGTGCTGGATTTTTACAATGCAAAAATGTGCGCTGGAGGATATTGCAGGAACACTGACACACCAATGATTTTTCCATTTTCTGGGTTGGATTTTTGATTGTCCTGCATGCCAAAATGTAGGGTTTTCTCCCCCTTCCCAACCTGGTTTAAAGCACAAAAAAAAGATATGAACTACATAATGTAAGAATTAGCATAACTGTTCAGGAAATACTGAGAAGAAAGTACAATAGTTGTGCCTGTAAAAGTAAGTTCTTATGCATGCAAAAAATCAAATGTATACAGCTGTGCAGTTTCTACCTACAAAGTAAAAGCCTGTGCTTATAAATATATGTTTTTGTGGCTGCAATGTATGCAGAATTGCTTCTTTTTAAACCAGCTCAAAGTGAAATTGAATTTTAGGCCTTCCCATTTTTCCACCAATCTGGTATAATACTGCATATAGAATGAACAGCATCATAAGGGAATTTGTTTGTATCTCATCTCTTTTTTTCACCAAATTGTATTCCTAGACTGTTCCCAGCAGCTGTTCATCTAATTCATCAGCAAGAACCATATTCAACAAGATTATACTGCTTTCATTTGTCCCCTTCAGAGAAGCAAAGGAAGAGCAGAGAAGTAGGAGAGGTAAGAATGCAGTAAGTGAGCCTATAGGAAAACACAAAATTCCCAGAGTCCTGCAACTCAGTTAAACCCTAGCTATAGGCAAAACACCACAAACTGCCCTTTGATGTGTTAATTGGAATTTAGCTTTCCACACAGTCCCATTTTCTCTCAGCACAAGGGACACTAGCTGCTCTTAAGAAAGAAAAAAATTAAATGCCTGTCATATAGTTTTTCCTTGCTTACTTCAAGAACAAAGGGTTAAGACAGGCATTGAAAAAGCATCCAAGAGATTAGATAAACAAATAAAAAATGCTTATGTACATGTATATGTGTGCATGATGATAAGACAATTCCTATACATCTTCCCTTCTCCCCTTGCTGCAACACAGACAAAAGACAGTGTCAAGCCTGTTAGGCCTCCTCCCTTTCTCTTCTGCTACAGCTTTCAGTCGGCACAATGCTTATTAGTACCATAAGAAACAGGGATTTTGCAGTTCAAATGAATCACATGTTCTGGGGTGTAATCAATGGCAAATTAAAAAAAAGAAAAGGTCATAAGTTAAGGACTGAAACTGCAAACAAACCCAGAAAGGAACAGCAGATGTTAAACATGCCACAATATGTAGAGATGACATTAACTCTTACCTGCATCTTATCAAAGAAGCTCGAAGATCAAACCAGACACATTCATCTCTTGCTTGTAATTTGCTCTATAGCAGTCCAGCAGTGTTTCACACAAGTATTAACAGTCACAAAAAATACAGATGGGAAAGAATTCTGCAAGTCCTTCAGCCAGTGCAGGATTTTTCATTTTGTATTTTTCTTTTCTTGGTTCAGTGTCAAGCACTGGAGATTTTTAGTGGTGGATCTGCAGCCCAGTAACTCTCAATACACTGGAGTATTCTTCATTATGGTCTGGCAATGTTAGCTTTGCTGATTTTTCTAGAAGGCAGAAGAGGTTTTTTTGCTACACTCTCTCATTAGCCTTCTAATTCTCCAATAAGTACTAAGAGGGTTGGGTTCATAATTCTTGCCAATTTTAGTAGGAAGCAGTTACTGTCCACTAATAATAAATATTTCTATTTGTAAAGTTGTTTTTTCTGTTATGTTACATCTTGACCCATAGCTGTTCATTTCACAAACAATCTGTATTTGTTGCATATTTGTAAAAGTCAGTATCAGTATGCAGATACTGCAGCATATTTTGAGGATGTCCTGTTGCTGTCTGGATTGCTGTGCAATTTATACCCTCCATTATGACCTTATTTTGAGATATCTTATATTTCCCATCTATGTTATATTTCAATGCCCCTTTTGTAGATTGTCTCCTATTTGTTGGCCCTGTGCTGGTAATGAAGTGGCTCTAACTGAATGCTTTCAGTCTGGTCTGACAGACGTATGCCAGGATGAATCTAGTGTCATAGTTCATATATTAGAGGAAAAAAAATCAAAACTGCATCGTCTGCAGCATTGATTAAGGGACAGCTTGAATCCCTAAGGCATTTCAGAGCATACTGCTAAAGATATTCCCTGTCAAAAGAGGAAAATTTAATCTATTGCACATAGAATAAAAAGCCAAGTTCTGGACATATTCAGCACATAGCCTGAAACACAGTAGCATGAAATGAGGCAATGAAGTGGTCTCACTGTGCCAAGCTGAATATCTCAGGATGTTGACATCTAATACCACAATGCAGAACTTTGCCCAGTCTTGAGTAAAACTTCCAGTACTTTCAGACAGTAAAAGGACTCTGTCCCCTCACGCTACAGTTCTATTTCCTTCTGGTTTGATACAAATAATTCTTTTTCACTTTACTTTTTGGAAATTATTCAAATGAAATCCTTTTCTTGCCTTCTCAAATTCTCTCTACCATGTGCACACATTTCTTCAAGTGTTTCCTATATGCAATCAAGAAACTTCAAGTTTCTCATGGAGGATCATTGCAAAGAAATTCCGGGGCCATCTTTAGTATGAGTCTTGTTTTGTCTTTCATAGTGACAGAAAAATTCCCTAACACGGACTACAGCCACTGCTGAGTTTAAAGCTACAAGGTACCACTTGGTCTGAGAGTCAGCTGATTTTAAGTGTGCAAACAAATACAGGCAGGGATAAACTGAATGATGTCTCGGAGCATCCTTAATTTGGAAGAGGATATTACACAATGCACTGAAGCACCCGTAATGGCTCTATTCCTGCATATATGTATAAGCTCAGCAGAAGGTGATCTCCATCGCTCTGGCAGGAGGCACTCAGACACTATTCAGAGAAAGAGCAAGTGTTTCCATGCCATTAATCAACCTGGTGACTACATTAATACACTGATTGACAGGATGCTCACAGCAGCTATTATTGGCTATGGATGTCATTCAGTGTTACCTTTTTCCCACCATGTTGCATTGATGATGTGCTGGCAGAGGCTGTATTTTATACATTAGCTTTCCTAGGAGAGCCCAACTGCACCATAGGAGTAAAACTGTGATCATCCTGAAGTCAGGAGCAAATCTCTCATTAGAATCATAGGCCTTTAACAAATTCCAACTATTAACCTAGCATTAGAAATAGGGCTAGAATTTCACAGTAGGAGTTATTGTATGGAGAGATATACTAATCCTTTATTTCTCATCTTTCTCTCTCGTGAAAACTTATTTTCACTTTTGAAAAATATTTATAAGACTCAATACTGACACATAAATAAGGATGTCTATCAGACTTGACCACTAAAAGACAATGCATCTCATCTTCTGCCTTCCAAAGATAGATTCACCATTCACATTCATCTGTCATAGAAACAACAGTGAAAGCAACGCCTGTCTCAGATGAAGGGATTCGGCCAATGTTTAAGGGTCCTAGGGAGGCAAAGAAAACAGTTTGCCATCAGATGACTTGCCATGCATGTGCTTAATAAAGCTTACAGACCTCAGGAAGAGCCAAAATATTTCTTTCATTGCCAAGAAAACTTAACCTTAAACCATTAAAATCAGTCATAAGACTTATACAGACAACTTTGTACACAATTCGCATTTTTTTCCACAGAAAGTCCCACCCAATTTTCCTATCAGACAATTCCACTTCAGGTAGTCAGGGTAAGTGCCTAATAACACACAGGGCTCTTTTAGTAGCTTGCACGCTAACAACCAGTATAATTGTGCCTAGCTTTTTATTTCAAATGGAGACTACCTGCTTCCCATCATAATGGGCCTTCATTAGAGGACCTATTCCATCATGATTTATATGATACCTACGCAAGTTCCCAACAGGAGTTGTACTTTGAATAATAAAGGTAACTTCTTTGTTCCATACAGATTTTGTGCCAGTTCTATCTCCTTTTCACTTATTCTACTCACTATTTTGATCTTCTTTTTGATGACAGTACCACAGTATACTCATAAATTCATATGCCAAGTTATTAAAAAGTTTTAAAAAATCCAAAGAAGTTATGAAGTACGCTGTAAAACTTGTTCCAAATTGAGGTTTTAGATCCTCATGAGTTAAGGATAATCCATGGTCAATTGCACATAATTATTTATTTACAACAGCATTTAGAGGCAAACAAAATAGCAGCAAGACATTTCTGCACATTAGTTTATTTTTTCCATTCTATTTTTTATGTATTTCTATATTGTTTCCTGATCACACCTCAGGCATACATAAAGCAACACAACTGCTATCTATGTAATTCTATGGTTCTGTCTATATGGAGATGGGAAGAAGCAAGTCAACTTGCTTTGTTTTGGAATTTTTATTTTGGTTTACACACACATGCACACAAACATGGATACTTACGTTCCTTATCCGTAGTTTCTGAGACAGAGCTGAACTGTTTCCAAAGAAAACTGTTATGGTCAAGCTTTGCTCTTACTGTGGAAAGATCCATTGTTCTAGATGATCTATGTTTTATTTCTGAGCTTTACTTGATCTCTTAAGTACACCAAATCTCATTCTTGGAGTGCCTAGAGAAAATAGAGCAGAATACTGATACCAATTCATTATTCTTTGAATAGGTAGAACAAAGAACAGAAGACAGATGGGCTGTATCCTCCATCTCTGAGAATACACAGCATTCTTCTGTCTTAGGTGCCAAATGTACTTCTGTGCATGTTACCATATCTCCCTCACTCTAACCCAACCATGAGTGAGCAATGAGTTAACAATGAGTGAGATGAGATGATTATTCACCAGGATGGGACAATTTCTTACACAGCTTCATAACCAATCACAGTTTAGCAGCTGTACTGAACTCAAGGATTGCAGCCACGCCATACCTTTTTCTGCTGATGGGACACATACAGAATATCCAGGTTGTCTGAGGAGCCCTTGTTTATATACAGCTTTAGTCAACCTTCATTATGGTGGTTATCTTATCCATAGCTCTTGTTATTTGGTCCTGATGTTTAGCAATGGCAAACTGTTTACTGGATAGTTTCTTGTCAGGGGATTCAACAATAAGAAAGCAAAGATTATGCAGGGATTTTTTGGAAAAAAACTGATTCCTCTTTTCTAGAAGCTTTCACTTTTCAGTACTCTCATTCCAAACTCTAGCCCTTCTACCTTCATGTGGTAAAGGGTAAGAGTAGCCCTTTTGACAGGGCGTGTTGCAGAGGAGTGGAAGAAAAAAATTCCATCTGGGGACCAGGGCGCCAATAACTGAGGCTAGCACACATTCAGGATAACTCAGGACATCCCAGACTCCAGCTGAAAAAGCAATTGCACTGTTATTGCTAAGTTCCCCTAAACACAGCATGAGTGCAGAGTCCACAAAGATATTAGCTTTTTCCTGCTTTTTAGGGTCAGAATCAAACTATCACCCTGCCTTAATACAAACAAGTACTTACTGCTAGAAATAAACTTAAAAAAGCTACTTACAATCGGATGTGTCTTATGCTGGGTATATTAAATACAATATGAAATACATAATCCCTGTTACAGATTTGGGTATTTTTCCACAAATCACTTCCTGAGTGTAATTCACAAATTGGATTCCTGTCTGATTTCAATATGATTTTGCTTTTGCATAAAAATCACAAACAAATTCCAAAATATTACAAGTCTCAAGCACCTTGTTAAATATACTACCTTGTCCATAAAGACTGTACAAGATACCTGAGAGATCTACACACAAATGCTGAAACAGAAGGAGACTGAAATAGGTGTATCATTAAGAAGTCCCACATACAAGGCAAGATTTCTCTTATACTTCTAATACAATTTTTTGTGTAACCCCCAAGGCAAAACTTCTTATAACCACTGTCTGCAGGAAGAATTTACTGTCAACATATACTGTACACTAAAGGAACAAAATTACCTCAGTCCACATTCACACCAACCCCACAGCTCCTTAAGACAATCATTTTCAAAATATTTTTGTTCAGTAAAACAAGCATTGTTTCAAGTTTCTTTATGGCAGACCAGTAGAATCAAAATGAAGGCAGACTTGCTCACCACTCAAAGCACTTGCCTTCTTTTTAATTTCTTACAGGAATGAAAAGCATATTCAGCTTTTCCTCCTTCAGTACCACACTCTGCCCTTGTAGATTACTGAAACATGAATTTGTGAAGGCTGTTTCAAGTAGAAGGATGTTCCTATATATAGGAAGGATGCTAATTCCTGTCACTGAACATCCAAGTGAGATTGTGGTTAAAGCTGCTTCTAAAGGACCAAGAGAATTTGTGCCATTCAGTTCAATGGCTTTCTTCACCTCTATTAGGCTAAACATAAATGTAATATAGCCAAGCCAGATTCCAAAGGTTAGTCTTTCATTTAGGCAAAATACTGGAGATGCAAAACCTGTGTAGCATTTACAGGAATCTAACATGGATTCAATAAACCAATTGAACATGAAAGGAACATCCTTTCTAAATGCAAATTATTCAGGTGCAATTTGAGTTCCTTAAAGGTTACTCTTCAGTTCCCTCTCCCTGTCTAATAAATGAAAATGCAGAATAGCTTAGTTTCCTTTTCCAAAATTCTTCATATTAACTCATTCTGCTGCTTCTGTTATGGGCCTTTCCTGTATGGAGCAGATACAGACTCTGGACTGCTTCTGTTCTGTGACTGCTGAACACCAATATCAGTATTTTTCTAAAGTACTTCTTAGAAAAACCTAAAAACTAATTTAAAAAACAGGTCTGACAACACAGCAATGTAGAGATATACTCGAACTGCAGCATTTTTTTCTTTCCTTTTCATTTTGGAAAAAGATTCTACATTTTCCTATCTAAGTATAAAACTACAAATATCAAGAATGTCCCAGAAATTGTATCCCAACAACTGCTGATATCACACTCATCAAAGTGTCAACAGATCCCTGAATAGGTACGCACAGTAGTTCTAGATCTGACTATGAAATTTCTTTATGATGAGAGCTTGTCTTAAGTGAAGTCTGTGGCAGAACTTTTACTTGGTTCCCAAGGGTCAGAACAATATTTGTTGTATCAAATTTGAGGCAGAGTCGTCCTAGGAATCACATGAAAGAAAACATGTCATATTATACAATAAGTGTCACATTAGAAGTGTTCTCACAAGAGGGTATATATTTGTGCATAATAATAGCTACGGACCAGTAAGCTGCTGTGGGCCCTTTGTGGCAAGGCACATTCATTAGAGAAATTCACAGGTATATTTTATACCCCAAACTTGCATTGTTTTTGAAATTTAATTTCACCACAAGTCATATGGCAGCACTGTCAGAATTAACAGGGATGAGTGGAACTGGAGAAAGAAGCACTAGCAGTTTTGTAAATACAGTAAATATTTTGCATTTTCCATGGTTTTTTTCACATAATGTTCAAACGAGACATAATAACTGGTCACACAATGTTAAGAGTTTCAGCTGGAATTGTGGCTATATTTTAGACAATCAATAATTCATTCTACATCTCCATCTCATCTCAGCTGTATTCTGTATTTTTTCAATTGTATCAAGGCCTCATCTGTTATATATTAATGGTAGCACGCATGAAATAACTGGTGTTTGGAATGTTGTCAGTAGAAAATAGACAAATAGCAGTAAAAAGTTCAATTAAGAAAAAAGAGATGTATCATGGTTTTCAGTCTGTGGAAAGACAGCACTCAAAATAATTGTAATAAAAACCAGTAATAAAGTCCCAAATGAACACCTTCAGCATACCATGCATAATTGAAAGAAGGATTCAGTCTTCTCCAAAGAACATGTTAGGAAATGGGCTGGATAATAAACATTTACTGATTTTTTCTACTAGTGGAATAAAGCAGGACTTTCTTGATTTTTTTGTATCTACCACAGGCAGCAAAAATACACTTGTAGGTCACATATTGGGCATTTTTCTTCTGGAGGCCAGAGACCTTGACTCCACCTACATGCTGCTGAGAAACTCCATGAGAGCAACAGACAGGATGTTTATAGCTAGGGCCAGACCTTTCAGCACAAGTGTTAGAAGAGTCCTCTGCCCTTGTTCAGTCAAAAAAAGATTCTTCTCATCATGCTGCAGTAATATTGTCAAGAAACCCCCTTTTGTTGTAAAATCATCTGTCTCAGTCTTACACTAGCTGGAAGGAAACTGATAAAATTCAAGTATTTTAAAGTTTTAATGAGTTCCTAACTTGTTGTGGCTTTAAAACTCACACATGGCCGACTAACTTTTAAAACCTCAAATTTTGCATGTTTTAAGTTCTCATAGAAAATGGGGGCACAGCCTCATTTTGAAGCTCACATCTTACAGTAAGGTAACGGCTGTTTTTTTGACTGATGAATCAGCTGCACATGAACTGCTACTGTACAAAAGCACTGCATGTTGGATGCAATGGCCAGAGCTTTGTCACTTAACACAGCTACAGGTCTTTTACATCTTGTTAAAGAGTTCCATTCCCAGCTATTTCACCTACAAAAAATAACTCTTGAAACATACTGTGCATACTCGGGATGAAAGTTTGGCACAAGGTTTAAAGAAAAAAAGTATTTTTCCTCAAAACAGTCTTTCCTCTGATGCCATCCACTTACTAGATATTCTTGCCTTAATTCAGAGTTACAAGGAGTTTTGCCTGCCTGGACTGTAAGCAATCTAAATAATGAAGCATGTGTTTCACTCAAAGCAGAGCCAGGCACTGCAGTGCCCCTGGGCCATACCTGGCCTGCCAGAACAATACCCATGGGACCTCCCAGCTTGTTCGAGGACTCACCTTCCTGGAAGACCTTGCTAGCTGGATGGGGAGATGGCACCTGTGCTGCACACGCTCTGCAGAGAGCAGAGATTTGTGCAGAGAGGGCCAGGGGTGAGTCACTGGCTGAGGTCTGCCCTGCCAGAGGCGCGACGCCGCTGCCAGCAGCGTACATGCTTCGCCAAACCAACATCATTGCTGATCAGGCAGGATTTCTCCCTCCCTGCCCCACATTTTCAGGTGGCAAAGCATTCAGCAAGCATCTCTTCAGCTAGGATCTATGCAGAAGGCACAGAATGCCATCAAAATAAAACACTGAATCGCCAATGTAAAACCTTGCTTTAATAAGAACGAGCTCCTACCACATAATACTAAATTATACAAATTCGTCTGAAGTGAAAGTGAAAATGCCTGGTTTAATTCTGATTCTGTCACAGCACTTTGAATGTCAAAGGTCCTACTTTAGCAAAGTTTCCACACAAATAAACAAACCAAGTGTGCAGAACTTCATCAGAAATAAAAAAACCCACACCAACCTATGTACTGAAAGTTAGTATAGTACACCAACTGCAAAGGTGATGTTAGTACAAATCTCTGATAATATTGTTCATTGAACTGACAATTTTTAGGCAGACTCCCACAAACTCACACTCCTTATTCCCTAAACACACTAGCTAAAACCCAATTGAAGAATCAAAATTCACTCCTTCTAAGGTTTAACCTAAGCTTCCTTCCTTAATTTAGGTTGATCTTATGTTCCCTCCCCCAAAGTCTACTTTTTCCACCTCCTCTGCATACAGCAAAGATACACAAGCTATCATGAGAGGGTTCTGATAATTATCAAGGACTGAAACTTGTAGCTCATCTATATTTCTTTTGATAATTTTTAAATTTTAATTATTTGTTTTTTGTCATGGAAACCAGAGTTTTTCAGGAGTACGTGTAATAAAAGCACAACTTTGGTTTTGATACAAGCCTATTAAGAATGAAATCATTCGTGTCACCAAAGCTGCATATAAGTGTCCACCGTTCCCAGATTAGGGCTTTAAATGTTCACCTCTATATTTAGAAACCGAAAACCAAATGGCCAGCTTTCCTGATGAGTCAGCATCCATACTGACTGCAGAAGAATGTGGATCCCCAGCAGGCCCCTTGCACAAAAGTGCTTAAAAAGACCAAACATTAAAGTTATGGCTTGTATACTTCTGCGGATTAGGAATAGAAAGATCCTTATTAACTTTTCTCTAACTTCTCACTCCATATTAGCATTTGTTTCAGGAAAAACTTCTAAGAAAACAACCTTTCTCTCTTACCTTATGTTAAATGCCTATTTAAAGAATTTCTTTTTTCTCATGCCTGGACCTTTCTTTAATTGGATGCCAGCCAATTTCCATTTCTCTACCTCCCAGCCTGCTGATGTTCTCTGCGCTCTCATTTTATTTTTAAACATACACATATCCATATGTACACGTATGTATACATACAATCGAAGCCCATTAGGCTTATCTTTGGCAATAACTGTTTTGTTGTGGTTTTGCTTTGTTTTGTTTTTAAAAGAAGGAGTACTGAAACTCTCAGAGAGGTAGAAAAGGCTGCTCTAGGCTATGCAGGGCAAAGTTTGCACGTTCATTACTGATCTCACCAAACAAGCTGGGCATGAAAACCAAGAGGCCTGAAGTTGTCATTGTTCATGTAGTTACACATGGTTACACATGCATGTTTATGTCAAACTTTTTATTTATTCACTTTATGAATACAACCAGTAATACTTAGATAATGTATACTTAAAATATGTAAGTAATTCTTACTCACACTCCACTTGAGAATCTCCAAAAGCTTTATTAAGATAAATCAGAAGTAGTGTAGCTGGAAACAAGAACATAAAAATTATATGAATTATCACAAACACACATATAGCATACCTCTACTAAAAAAAAATTGCTCCTAACACACCAGATAAGACTGCCGTATTCTTGATCTCACACAGGAAAGGAAAATCCACTGGAAAATCCACTTAGCTACTACTTGCCTGCATTACCTTCAACTATCTGTGACTTCCAAAGAGTGTCATGTTTGCTTTCTTTTTTAATCTGATTGACTAATTTAGAAAAAGGAGAATGAACAATTGGAAAAAAAATGGAAGCCCAAAGCATATATAAGTTTAGATTATATGGCTTTACCAGTATTTCCTTAGAATCACATATCATTGTGCAAAGTCCTTTGGTAATGAAATAACACAATGTCTATGAAATGTAAAAACATAGGAAAACATAAATATGCATTTTCGCTTTCTGACAATGCATTTAAAAAAGCCATTTTTTCCCTTATTGGTTTTTTTTTCTATCTTCACAAACTTTGTTATTTTGGACTTCAAAGGTCTTTTAAGTTTCAGAATAGGCATACTTTCTTACAGGAACTTTCTCAAATATTTGAGAGAAAAACAACAAATACGAACATGTGTTAAGGATTTTATTATAAATCACTTACCTTAATCAATCATGCTTATCTGGTTGGTTATTAAGTTTCATAAAACCTATTACTGACTACAGAATGTTGTAGGACAAAAAATTCTGAATATCCTACACAAAAATATAAACACCTGAGCAAACCAAATTTCAGCCCTTAAATAAAGTAAGACTAGTGAACAAAGTATTTTTGTACTTCAATGTTTGCAATTTTATCTTTACAACTAGTATTAGGCCTGTCATGAATACCCCCAGCCAGCAACTAAGCACCACCAAGCTGCTCCCTCACTTCCCTCTGGTGGGGTGGGGGAGAGAATCAGGAGGGTAAAAGCAAGAGAACTCATGGGTTGAAATAACGACAGTTCAATAGGCAAAGCAAAAGCTGTGCACGCAAGCAAAGCTAAAGAATTCATTCATTCACCAACTCCCACAGCCCAGCAGGTGTTCAGCCATCTCCAGGACAGCCAGGGCTCCAGCACACGTAGTGGTGACTTGGGAAGGCAAACACTGTAACTCCAAATGTCCCCTCCTTCCTCCCTTTTTCCCCAGATTTATATGCTGAGCGTGACACTGTATGGTCTGTAACATCCCTTTGGGCAGTTGGTGTCAGCTGTCCTGTGTCCCCTCCCAAATCCTTGTGCAACCCCACCCCAGCCTTCTCACTGGCAAANATCTCCAGGACAGCCAGGGCTCCAGCACACGTAGTGGTGACTTGGGAAGGCAAACACTGTAACTCCAAATGTCCCCTCCTTCCTCCCTTTTTCCCCAGATTTATATGCTGAGCGTGACACTGTATGGTCTGTAACATCCCTTTGGGCAGTTGGTGTCAGCTGTCCTGTGTCCCCTCCCAAATCCTTGTGCAACCCCACCCCAGCCTTCTCACTGGCAAAGCAGTACTAAAAGCAGAAAAGGCCTTGATGCTGTGCAAGCACAGCTCAGCAATAACAAAAACATCTCTATATTACCAAACTGTTTTTAGCACAAATCTAAAACAGCACCATACCAGCCACTGTGAAGAAAATTAACTCTACCCCGACCAAAAGCAAAACAGGCACCAATTAATTTGGATTCCAGTTGTGAGCAACTAGTCAATATCTTGAAGAAGCTCTATAGACTTTAAGAGTCTTCTGGATTTAAACTGACATGAATGATGTTGGAAATTTGGGTCAAAGATTCAAAGATTTTTTTTCTTTCAGATTTAACCCTGAGGCCTTTTACTAACATTGTTTCAAAGTAAAATAAATATTTACTGTTTCTGATACTCTGCCTCAAGCCAATTGATGCAAGAAGAAGAGTGTGATTTAGTAGCTTGTTAAATATCTTGTGATATAATAATACTTGCATGTTTTGTAGACTGTGTACCATGCAGCCTCCTTTTCCATCTGCTTTCTTTTGCTATTAAAATAAGTACATGTAAAAGAAAAAGAAACTAAACCCAAGGTTCTTGTTGATTATATTGATTCCTCATAAACTTCAGTAAAACAAAATGCAGACTTACTGCCAGGATGATTTTGTTCTTCTTTCTTTGTATAAGCTAGCTCAGACTGTTTCTGATTTTAAAAGCAGATCTTATTTCAGAGTTTGGTAACTATCACTGAGGATTTATTCAATTCACTAATGTTCACTCTTGAATAAAAAGATGGAATGTTTATCTAAAATACGATAATGACTATGTTTGTCATAATTTATACGTCAAAGAAAGTCATGGTCAGTGACAATGACAGCTTTTTCATACCATCTTTTCTTAACACAAACATCTCCAGTTGTTGGATCACAAAAATTCAAAAAGGATTAAATGAATTATTTTGAACAGCATTGTGTGTCATCCTGGGGTTTAGCTCAGCCCATGTGTAAACAGGCTTAGCATTGTCATTGAGAATTGTACCCGTTTATGCCAGGGATTAACATACCAGCATCTCTCACTGTGAAATTACAGCTCCATGCTAAAGATGCAGCTTCTCACTACTGTTATTTTCTTTTCATTTTAAGTAAATGCACATTTAACTACAGGCTGCACTGGTAGTTTGCAGGGATAGAGATTAAACCTGAAGTGAGCACAGAAGGTTCAACTCTGCTCCACTTCAGAGTAAAAACTGTTTCTCTGAGGGATTGTCACCCACATGCAAGTGCTAGAATGCAAATCTCCTCCCTGAAATGCCTCACACTGCCTTTTCACTTCTCCACCCACTACTCTTTCTCATGCTCTCACTGTTGAGTGTAATCAATGTCATTGCAACCTAAGCTGCCCGATTCCTCAGAACAACACCTGACTACTGTGCTTAGTAGGGAATGTAGCAAACAGAGCCATCTAAAATGGCAAAGCTTTCCCTAACGTAAAATAAAACTCTAGTGGTAGCTTTGGATTCTCTAAGCCCATCTGCTAAATCCTATACTGCACAACAACCCTTTTATTCAAGTTCAAAGATGCACTCCTCCATTTAAAGAGCACTTGTTATCTCAGAAGGAAATGGAAGCTAGAGTGTGCCTGACACTAAAGAAAGAAAAAATTAGTGTTGCCTTTGCAATGAAACCCTCCAAAACAGCCAGTTTCACCCAAGCATAATTAAGCAATTGTAACTCTTACAGCAAACCAATTACTTTCATTCTTTGGCTTTTAGTTTGTCCACATGCCAGTTTACAGTCGTAAGTGACAGGGAAGTGTGGCAAGACTGTTGTCTCTCTCCTGCTCTCTCAGGAACTGTACTGAATGTGTCATTCTATACAAAATACAAAGTGCTGTATGATTGCTACAGGACTACATGTTGTCATGCCAATTAGCATGTTCTCTATTTTTCTACCTTCGCCCCCCCCATCTTTTCTTAATTTGGTAACTGTGTCTACCAGACATTTGTTACTGTGTCTACCATTTTGTATTCAGGCGTATTTTTCAACCTACTGTTGAGCTGAATGTTGAGCAATGTTAGGATCTCACAAAAGGTAATGAGAAAGGTTTTAGGATTGTTGTTTCTTTGACTTTTTATTTGGAAGCATTTAAAAATCTTAAACAGCAAATACGCAAAATTTCCCTTTCACACATCTAAAAATGAAAACGGAAAAATTTAATACAACCAGTTTTTGGTAACGCACCAACCTTTTAGCCTTGTGAACATTGTGATTCCTTGTTTTTATAGGGCATGGTGATAAATATATACAATGAAGGTTTGTCGCCTGCCAACTTGACTAATTTATCTTGCTTTTTGTATCATGTAAAGGTATAAATTAGACCTTCTAAATACTAAAACATAACATTATATGCCATTCTCACATTGTCTATCATTCAATTCCCTGAGCTGTCTTCATATGAAAATTCCTAGAGACATGAAAAAACTTCACTATCTATTTTTACTGCATCTTTTTCTTCTAGCTGAACAGGACACACTACAGAGAAGACCAGACACTGGATTTATGCAGTAGCTATAGAGCATTCTATTTTTACATCATACTTTAAAATTTTAACATTTTGGTTGTTTTTATAACTAGCAGCATACACCAAGTCTGTTTTTTTAATGAACTTAAAATTTCATTTAGTATCAAAAAACAGGAATGCCTAGATTATTCTTAATCTAATTTTTTATTAAATTGTATATGTCATCTGTGGCTTTTAGCCTTATTAAGCTAATTCACTTGCTTTCTTAATCTCTTCAAGCTCCCTTCAAAATTGTACCAACCTGATCAATAAAATATCCTCTGAAAATTAGACTATCTTGTTGGTAACTCCTTTTTCACAGCAACAATTGACAAGATATCTTTGGCTAACATTAAGTATACAAAGCTTCAGAACACTGATATCAGCTTTAATATTCTTCACATACATTATACCTCAAATAAGCTAAATTTTCGGCCTCTTGGACAAGAGCTCCTTTGCAACCATAAGTGTTTTAAAACAACAAAACACATTCCATCTCTAAATTGCTGTAATCCCAGATGAAGCCTATTCTGCTATTTTTCTTTAAGTTTTATTTCTAGTTTATACCAATTCATTTTAAGTTCTGTTGAACAGATGCAAGTATAACAGAAACTGATATTGGGAGGCTCTTCACAGTGATAATCTGCAGATATTGTCTTGATTTAAATGGGACATCATCAGAACACATGGAGTAAATTTAATTGTTCTACCTTGATTGAACACAATCAGAATACAGACACTTCTGTTGTTCTCTGGTATTTCCTTCCCAGGAGGTTAGGAATGTCGCTTCTGTCACTATAGGGTTCTACTTGAAAGAAGGTAAAAACATTGTTCCCTAAGGGGAAAGCAAAAGCAGGTGTATCATACACTTGCCTGCACTGTTGAAAACGTGCATAGCACATACAAACTACAACAAATTAAACATTCCATCTTTTTAATATATTGAAATACATTGTGCACATATGGATGAAAGAGAAAACCTGTAATATTCTGCTAAGATGTGAAAATACATTACCACTTCGGAGAATAAAAACTTTGAAGATAGGCCTTTCTACCTCCAATCCTTATACTGATGACTTTGTTTACCCAGATTTCACCCTATTTTTGTGACAAATAGTCCCCTTTCTCTTCTCGCCTCCACTACTTAATTTCATTCATTTCTAGGCCCAAGGTCCTCATCCTGCCACACTGTATCCTGTTACAAATCTTCTCCATAAACTGTGCCCACAGTGTTCTGTTCCTCAGTTCCCTGTTCTGCACCTCATTTTTCTTGGTCAGTTTATCCAAGCTTCCTTCTTACCCTAGTTTCCAGCGGAAATAGTCACTCCCTCTCTTGCCTACCTTTGAGCTGCATCTTCATCTTTCTCCTCTCTTGCATGTATGGCTCTTCCTTTCAAATCAGGCAAGTCCTCCTCTTAGTTGCTTGGTACTAGCAAAGGGTGAAGAAGGGATGGTCTCTCAACAGAGAAGTTTCCTTCTCAGCTCAAAGCCCAGTCCAGGCATGACCTGTATGCCAGGAGGCACAGGTAAAACAAACAACTTGCTAAGACACCCATGGCAACCCATGTAGTTCTTACTGACTATATAAAAAGTGTAATTGCATGTAGGAGACTTACACTTGTCCAGATTATGGATGATTCTTAAGAGAATGGGAACTGGCACATAACCGATGTTTAAAAAGCCCTCATATCCAATCCTTGTTCCAAATGTGCAGAGTAGTTTACACATACTGAAAGGCAAAGCGACCTGTATTATTAACAATAGCAGTGTTCAATATTTTTGCAATAGCTATACATGTTTTATTTCCAAGGTTGTTCAACCACCCATTATAAAGATGCTCTATGGAGAAGAAATGGTTTATACATGAACTATTATCATAGACATCATTCCCATATTCAAGGACAGGTTGGATGGTGCTTTGAGCAACCTGGCCTAGTGGAAGGTGTCCCTGCCTGCAGCAGAAGGCTTGAAACTAGATGATCTTTAAGGTTCCTTCCAACCCAAACCATTCTATGACTCTCTAACACTTGACTTAAAATAATTTTAAAATAAAGCCAATACCACTATATATAATTTAGCATCTATACAATTCATTGCATTCACACAAAAAGAAAAAGCAATCCGTACAGAAGGAAACAAAACTCTTTTTTCGATCCTAACAATAACTCAGCCAGTAAACTTTACTGCAAATGTTTGTCTATATAGCTCCTGGGGAAACTGCTTAGTTGTCCACTACACACAGGAAAAAGAGGAAACAAACCATAGGTCAACAAATCAAAGAGCACACTGGAACAGTGAATAAAGTTCACACCACAAATGAAAATAAAGTAGCAAAATCTATGTTAAGTGATTTCCACCAGTGTTTAATACAAAATCTGGGGTTGTTTGTGATAAATTCTTATTCATTATTAACTAGCAGAATCAGGAGAGTAGCTGCAGAGTTTCCAAGACAATAAACTTTTCCCTAGTGTTGCTGGAGTTCCTACTCAGCATGATGAGTCTCCTCATCAGGCCTGCATTTTGGCTGTCCTCTTCAGATTTTGTGCGTTTGTGAACATCACACGAGCACCTGCCTTGGTTCTGCTGAGAAAAAGACAACATTTTTTTATATGAGCCAATTATTATTGACTAGATACCTCAAAATTAGCCTAGGAAAAAAGCTTGGTTACTTTCTTCACTTTTTAACTGTCTCACACTTCCTTAAAAACTAAGCAAGGTCTAAACCAGCAAGTACCATGTTCAAGTGTCCCTGTACATAAACATAATGCAATACCAGTGGAGCTGGGCAAAAAATACACAGTACTCATAAAGGAAGCCAAAGCCAATGAAGGCAAAGCTCAACTCTAATAAGATTACCTTTCTCTAATTGCCATTAGGAAGCCATGTTGAAACAACCAAAAAAACTCCACAAAAAATTAAAGAAAATTTGCAATTACAAATTAAAATGTTTAGTATTTATAGAATGCGTATAAATTAATTTTAGGTACACATCTGATTAAAGAATTAACTTCATATGTCAAAAGTGAAACTTCAATGCCTTCTCCTATATTAATAAACTAATTTTCCTTCCTCCAGAAATTAACAATAAGCCATTTTAAATTGCCTTTCCTATATAGATGTCTGCATCTCTTTTTCTTCTTTTATTTCAGTAGTCCTACTTGCCTAATACAGATAATTTGGAAGCATTTTAAAAATATGTCTTTGATTAAGCTTTCTGAAAACTGAAATGTCATGAAGCCAAAATACAGAAAGAGCTACTCAGATTCAAAAGCTCTTCATGGGAATGATGCCTTTTTCTATATCCCCTTATTTGAATCTTACAACTGTTCAGACAGTGGATATTCTACACTTAAAATAGTAGCTGATCTTATTACTTCTAAATCAGGCACCATTATTCTAAAAGAGGCAGCCAATACTTATGCTGCAAATTGTGGAAGAGAAACAGCTGATTTTGCTTAAGGCCATTCAAAATTCAGGGTTTGTTTTTCTGTGATGTCACACTTTTGTTAAACTAACAACATAGCATATTAATATCTTGCCAGAATCAATACACCCTTGTGAATGCCAAAGCAAACATTACATTAGCCTCTACATATGGAAAATTTTACGTCACACACATGAATAAGACTGCATGATGCTCAAGAACTTATCATCATCACTCCCCTGGAAAATTTACAAGTGAAAATTATTTGTGCTAGCTAAGAGCTATGTATATTCAAAAGTCACAATTAATAAAACACAGTAGCAACATACTTAAAATATAAGGAGACATTTATTTATATTTTCCATGAAGATGCTACAATCTCTTAGGGCTTCAAGAAACACAGCTGTGTTTTAACCTTTGATTTATACCACAGGAGTTTTATTGCAGGTTATAATAATGCTATCGCTAACCAAAGCTTCCTGAGCCTCTTAATTCATTAAACAGTATCTTCCTCTAACGGGAGTTTTGAATATATCAAAAATGCAGGATCAGACCCCTTATTGCACCTCATTCTTGAAACACATCTGGGTTGATGTGTTTCAAGGGGATGAAGCTACTTGGCATCCCCATTTATATAATTTAGGGTTTTCTTCCTAGAAGACCAGCAGCCCTCCTTAGCTTAGCAACTAACAGCTTGCAAAAAAACCAACGGGCTGGGCTCTCAGCTGGGACACGTTTACCCTTCAGACAAAAACAAAAGCAAGAAAAGAGACTTTGAGTGTCACTGTACTAATGGCACTCAAAACTACACATTATAGATTACATGCATGCCTACCGTTGTCGAAATAAGAAATTTATTTTATTCATTCACCTGTTTCTTGTTCTCTCCTGCTTGTAGCTAAGTGATTTAAAATTAAATTTAAACAGCAAAGTGGCATAGTGGCATCTTTAAATACTAGCTCAAAAGCCTCGGGATCATGTTCTACATTTGAAAACAGTGTTTGCATTTCAGTTTTCTTCTTAAAAGAACTTGAAGTACTAGTGTAGTCCTGTCCTTTACTGTATCCCCAACCGGTCAATAAAAAACATTGTGTTTTCTTTCTAATATCCAATCCCTAAGAAAGCAACTTATTTCTGTAAACAACAAAAATATCTTAGCTGCCAGGTAGATTACCATTCTAGTGTGATTACATTACCCCATAACAATATTAATAAAATGTACTCTGGACTACTGTTTTTGCTCCTCCCTCTAGCATATCTAAGATATTGTAAAAATAACGTTTGTATTTATCCAGACAAGTATTAACTATTTGGTTTCAGCACTGTTTTTCCTTTTGGTAATTCTTTTCTACATGAAACATGTTCAGCTTACAACCTAGAGCACTTTAAATATAATGTATTGTATTTGAATTTGGCATGTTCCTTATGAGCATGCAGATGAAAAGTGGAGACTTCAGCATAATAAGTCAGTCACAGCGGAGAACACCAATCACTGAGTAATCTGATATGTATACATATCACATGCAGCTAGTGTGAAATGATAGCTTACATGCAAATCAGAAAAAGATTTTTGTCTTCATTATTTACGCACCAAGAAATTTCCCTCCAAAGAGGAAATACAGTTTCAAGACACAGTGGTTGAAAAGAACATGACTCAGAAATTAACACAGTGCAGCCTGTAGTAATAGTGAGAACAGATATTCTAAATCTCTGAAACAACTATGCTTCAGACTAAAACTTTTTACATACTGTGAATTTCAACAGGAATGAGGTATATACTTGTATATATATACCGACTATTCATATTCAAGGGAGTAAAATACTGCCTGGTCACGGTTATGAAAAGATTATTACAAATAAAGCAGAAGTCAGAAATGGCTTTTCCCCCCCGCCAGGATTTTTCTCACACATATTTACAAAGAAAGTCAGAGAAAGATTTTCAGTTCAATATATTTATTGAACTTTTTTATACTTTTCAGTGGCTAACACAACATTTACTGGAAATACACATACTGTAATTTGCTTCAGTTTCTGGAGTTCATTTCTGTACCACATTTCTGGAGTACAATTATTTACAAGCGTGCCTTTTGGTGGTTTCTTCAGGGTTATGCAGAGAGTAATGGTTTCTGGAACTTGCTTTGTATCCAAACTCGCTGCATTTTCACTTTTTTCTTTCTGTTTACTTGTAATCGCCGATCAACTAAATTCTGTACTTCAGTTAATCCAGCCAAGTTGAACATGTTCCATACCTCATCTATTTTTTCATATGAAGAATTATTGCAATTAAAAAAAAAAAGTCATTTGTAGAATGCAGTAATTACCAACCTGTAGTTCAACCAAAGATGGAAGTAAATCTGTTTTGCAATTTGAAAGATAAAGGACACTGCCTGTAAGAAGGCTTTTGTTAGAAATTAATTTTCACAGCTCTTGATTTATACTGCAGTAAAAATTGTTATGTTGAGGCCCAAACCACATTAGTTATTACTCACAGCATCCATAGAAACCCTTTCTTCACAGGGTTCAATATGCCATAGCTGAGTAAACAATTGCATGCCATTTGGTCACTGTTCAAGTGTTATCGAGATAAAGCTATTTCACCTGACAAATGACAATCCAGACTTTTATGCCATATATAGCTACAGACTCTCCTTCCAAGCATGTTTATCTCAATTTTAAGAGAGAAATCATGTGCATGTTTAAATAATAAAATTTGAGCATACAATTAGACACCGGATTCTTAAAGAGAAATTTCCAGTGATGTCTGTAAGCAATCTTGCAGGACCCCAAATGCAACAAGTGTGCACAGAAAGGAAATTATTTTCTTACAACAGTTAGCTTTGGGCTTTTTAAAAGCAGAGAATTTTAAAAAGCCAATAAAACCTTCTTTAAATTTATGTTTTAAGATGAGCTTTCATAATCCAAATCACCTTGAGAAACACTCAACCCTTTCTATGAAACTAAAACATTCCATACCTTTGGTAAAGAAATATACTCTGGTTCCATCTCCTCTTACATAAAAATTTTCTGACAAGCAATGACCTAAGAAATTAGAGCAGTAATGAAAAAGGACATGTCACTTTTTTTTTCCAGAAAGAGCTAAAATGAACAGTGAACAACAAAACCATCCAGAAATTACCTTTTTTAAAACGAAGTTGAGCTGTATCGTATCTTCCATAGTCTCGAAATAACAGCATTCCTCCAGGCTTCAGTAGCTTAGCCAACCTATTTACAACCCCTTGCATCCTTAGAAAATAGATGGGATACCGGTGAAGTTTGCAAACATAAGCAAGCAATTTGGTGCCACGGAACAAAAAGGCAGTGCCACCTAAGAATAAGAGACTGTTCAAGACAGGTACTTGTGCACAGAATTACAGACTTTGCCTATATAAACAGAAGTTTTGCACATACAGAAAAAAGTGTATGTGCATAAAAAGTGAAAGTGCTTTGAGAAATCTCATCCAGCAGAACTAGAAGACATTAATTATACAGCTTGAAGAAAGTTTAATACTTCCAGTTCTGCAACCAAATTTTAGAGGTACCTTCCAGCAAAATTGAAGCGTGTTAAAAATTGACTACAAGAGTAGCAATTATCAAAAACTAAACACAACAGCCTAGAGAGAAATTACTAAGTAACAATTTGCTGAATATAAATGTGTCCCTCTCACATATATTTTCCATCTTTTCGAAGTACGTAAGTTCTGCATCGTGATTCCCTTGGTTTTCTTTTTCATTTCCCAGTTTCAAAGTTTCCAGAAAAAATATATACTGAGCAAGATGAATCCGGATCACATTTTCTTTTATGCAGTCATTTTAATTCTATGAGATGGCAGTAATGACTAACACATTTTTCGAAAGTGGGTCTCACAATACAGATAATTACTTGAAAATCTTTATGTGTGTATACACACACATACACACAAATGCTTCCATGTTAGCCCTGGGGAAAAAAAAAACCAACCCAAACAAAAAAACCCAAAACCAACAATGACAAAAAAGCCCCACAAACAAACAAACAACAAAAAAGAAAACCAACCACAAAAGCTCTCAAATGTATTCTTAAAAGACTAATAGGAAAAGATACACAGGAATTCTGACAGAACATCTCATTACTGTTTCTACAGGCAAAGTGATTGAATGAATCACTATTGTCCAATTTCTTTCTGGCAGCATCACTAGAGTTATGGGGATCTGAAGTCTCCTGCTTGAATTGTTTTTGAAACCTGGACCCTGGCTTTGTGTGACTCGTGCTCATCTCTGAACAAACAGAAAGGAGAAATATCCTACACAGGGGAGGTTTTTCTGTATGAAGCTAATAATTAGTAGCAGGGAAATGGTTCTCAGACTTAGGCAAACACTGCTTTGTATGCCAAGCCCATTTTAATGACATCCTTAAACTTATAAATGTATTATCATACAAACAGCATGTATTTCCCTTCATATAACCTAGTTAGAATTAAGAAGTTTAACTTACATGCCCTCTTTTACATTTTTCCCATTAAAAAAGGGCATTTTCACAATCAGCCAACCTTAACAGTCATAAAATTTGGTTCATTAGACATTGAGAGGCATTAGCAAAGCCTAACAGTACTCAACATAACACCAGACATGAAAATTAGATCAAATGTTCTTAATCCAAACACATTACAAAATTTTGGATGCATTTTATTTTGAAAGGCCTGCATGTAAGCGTTTGAATGCGGCTAAATCAGCAACCTAAATCTATATCAACATATTGTAAGGTGTTAAACCATGAGTGTCAGTCTGGTTTTTCAATTTGCAATTTTTTTGAATCTGTTACTTCTAATAGAGATGTACTTAGTTACAATATACCACCTGTATTTTGATGGAGGCTGGAAACTTACTAATGATAATTAGCCTGACCAGCTTTTCTCTTGAAGCCTGAAAAAGGTAAACAGCATTTAAAATACCTTGGTTTATACATATTGTAGCTTGTTAAATAACAAAGATTCATCATCTTCTTTTGCTATTATTGAAAATCTCCAGTTAAAAAAGAGATTTAACCCATTTGCTTTGCCCTTCAGTCTTCATTTACCTGTCAGGATGAATAGTAGAGAGCACAAAGACAAGGAGAATGACATCCAGGATCTCATCTGGAAAAGGATAGGGTAAAGCATCATCACACACATCATGAACAAAGGCAGAACACCAGGCTGAATTGTAGGATGAATGTGACTGTCAGGAAAAAGATGAAAAGAGGCACAGAGAGAACAGTAGTAGTTAATACGTTTACTGTGACTCAAGAAACATTTTTTCTTCAATTATTCTGCATTGTAAAACATCTCATATAAAAGCCTATTCTGTCCGGTATCTTACTCAAGCTGAGCAGCAAGCTCACTGATGGTATTCATTCCTCTCTGCATACAGTATGACTTTGTTCTTTGGAATATTAAAAACTTCAGTTAAAAGTTCTCAAAGCCATCACATTATTTTTCATGAAGATGGCTTCCTGGCAGCCTCCTGAATTACAGGCTTGTAAGGTACTCTGAAGCGAGTGCATGAATTACCTTTACCAGCTCCACTGCTCCTGAAGCAAAATCACAACAGTATAGAAAGGTTCCAGGTGTATTGCTAGGACAACAAAACCAACATCAGTTAAAAAATTATTAATGTAAAAGATGAAAGTCTACATCAGTGTTCATGAAACTTCAGAGGGTCCTCTGGGGTTCTCCACAGGTTTGATCAAGCATGCTTTATCGATGTCTAGCACATGGAAAGCCACATAGGCTGTAATGAACCAATAGGGCAGACAAATTAATAAGAATACCAACAGGCAGTTAGTATAAAAAGAATTATAGCCTTGTCAGGGAGGAAGCAAAAGGGAAAAAAAAGGTCACAGAGGGCTGTCAGAACTGATGACAATGTCCTGGTGCTGTAATGCATAAATGCACACTAATAGGTCACGTTTTCTTACAGGAGCACTGCATTATTAGCCCATGCATGCAGTTTAATTAGCAATATGATTTGGGCAGGGATGGGGCATTGCAAAAGTCATCCAGTTCTGTAGAAGTCTGGGTTTCCATGTATCACCTTGCTGTTCTTTTGATTTGATTAAGCATTATTGGTTATTGTCCTCCATTATCTCCTTTGTTTTCTAGCTAGAATGAAGAAGAATTTGCTCTAGCACTGTTTTCCCTTCCCTTCCCATCCAAGACTAAGCCAGCTGCAAATTTCCTTGTACCATTCATCAGATACTAGTAATTCTAGGGAGAAGTTTTTTCACCTCTGAAAAATTCATTTAAGATAAACTGAGAAAGCTACTCAAAACCCACTGAGAGATGACCTCATGATCAACTCATGATCAATTTAATGAATTAAAAATATATTTGAGATTTTGGATAGACGGCTTCTTTAGAAGGGAATCAATAAACTCTGCCAGTGCCTATAAGCTCTCACAGTATACACAGCTAAGTTAGTGACTTCTGAGGGCTCAACAGGAGAATGCTTCTGGAACAAAATACATTGCATGCTTGTTGCTGAGCAAAACTTTTATCAGCTCTGTGCCCACCGTGAGAATTGATGAATTTACATATTTATTATGAACGAGGACAAGAAGCCAGGCTTTGGACCCAGCCAGTCCCTTGGGAAAGGTTAAGCTGATTACCTAACAGACTTGTTAGAATCGTGGGGTTTTTTTTATTTTTTTAGAGCAGAATACATAGAAAATCCACTTAAGACAAAGACATGGCTTGATCTGGATGATGTTTTCATGACATACTGTATTAAAAAACACTTAACTTAAATTTTAAGGGAGGCAGGGGAAAGAGGTTTAAAAGTTACATCACTAACCTAAGTGAAATTTTCTTTTGCAGCCAGGGTACACTTGCTTGACACTGGCTTGTTTTTACATAATTATATGCATATAAATATATTGTTTTATATGCATATAATTGCCAAAATGGAAATTTTTATATTATTAAATTCAGAGTAAAACTAACCGTTCTATAAAGCCAAGCCTGCTAAGAGATAAGAGATCTTTCCATTAGGTCATATACAAGACAAACAAGCAAGTTGTTCAATGTATCAACCAATGTGATTGACTGAAGGATTTACATAAGAATAGAGATCTCCAGGAAAAATACCTAATGAATAGAGTCTTAATTATCAGAAATGCCAATCTATGACTAATGCCTCCTGCGAGGAAAACATAAAAGTTTGTCTCATCTTTTTCAATACAGCCACATGATATCTTTTTCTATATAGTGTTCCTTTCAAAGTTTTCATATGAAACCAGGCTCTTCTTTCACTACATGCTGTCTAAAGCAAAGCATTTGCTGGGATGAAGATGCATTGCTAACACTTAGCAATGTATAGTTAGGAAACTTAGGTTTCATGCATGACCCTGGTACATCACTCAGTTCCTCCTGCTGTGTTTCCATATCTGCCAAATGGAGTATTTTTGTACAGGTGTGATACTAACAGAATTCATTGATAGAATAGTGCATTGTGTTGTTCTCAAGCTCTTAAAGGCATGAATAAAAAGAAATCTATTTCAACCCTTGATACATACATAGCCTTTTCTATAAAACCTTCCTGCCTACATGGATAGGAGGACAAGCTGTCATAACAGATTTTTCTAAAACTGGAAGCTAAATTGATTAAGATGTTTCAATGAATTAAGTAATGTGATACAGGACTTGTGCCTTGACACTAAAACCTGAAGTAATGTGACAAATATACCGGCCAATTCAGAAACAACAGAACATCTTTCCAGCAGATCACATGCCATTATCTATGGTGTCTGATTTTAGCCTTTTGAAGAGATACCTGGTAGCTTTACAGTGATACATAAGACAAGAGAATATTTCACCTGCCTGAGATTAACTACAAGAAATCAGCCTGAATCCACCTGAAGACAAACTTTGTCAGCAAATATGACCCTCCAAGACCAGGGTGGAGCAATTTGAGAAGTATCCTATACTGATGCGACCAACATTATTTGTGGTCTGACACAGAAAGAATTTTAGGGCTGTAAAATGGTTCACTCAACACTTCCTGCAGCAGTGATCCAGCACCAACATTTGGTGAAAATGAAGATGTGAATACAACGTTCGTATTTGGAAAGCCAACACTACGTACCATAGAACTTTCAAAATAGGAAAGACACTGTTTCCAGCTCCACAACCAACCTAAAATCAGAAGAGAAAGATAAAGTTAAAATAAATATGCAAATAAAACCTTTTTTTGTTATTTTTGTCTTAAATTAGTTGGCAGGTAGGACCCATTAGACTTGAAGTCTATGTTGGCCAGAAAAGGTATAAACAGCTCATACCACAATTCGCAAATCATTTATATGATCACATTTCTCCCCAATGTCTCTGTAAAGTTAAGAGAAAATTCAGCTCTCAAACTGCATAAGAAAATGCAATATTCTTGTCCAATTTCACCATCTGGCAGGAATGCACCGAGTACTTGCACTTTTAGACAAAGCACTTAAACACACACACCTTTCCTCAGGAAATTAGAAACCTGAGTTTCAACGAAAATGGAATCTGACAATCTACCCCTATTCTGATTTGGGAGAAACTTTAAAGGGAAAACCAAGTCCAGATCCTAGGTTTCTCTGAAAGTATCTGCCATAAATGAATGTAGTATGTCAAATTCCAAAGGCTTACTTTCTTGATACTTAGTAAGGGTCTTCAGCAGATTTTTGAGCAATTAAGTGGAGCTCCGTATGATGGGTAGAACATTTGCAGTGCATTACCTCTAATATTCGGTAAGTGGCATCACAACCAGGGAAGGATTCTAGCTTGCCAAGTTCTTCTCCACCATTTTTACCTTGAGGATTGTCAATAAGAGCCTTTGCTTGATTTTTATTACATACGTATCCTTGTACAGCAGTAGAACCACCTCCACAATTTTTCTTCCAGTAATTTTCTCCATCTTCAAACATTCCATTTTTGAGTGAAGAACTGTTGTTATTATTTATTTTTTTGTGTTCAGAAGATGTTTTTTCTATTTTGAACTCTTGTCTCCTTTTTTCTGGAAGAATTTCTGGAAACTCCAGAAACAGCCAATTGCGATCCTTGAAAAAGTTATTTTTATGGGTCTTGTAAAATTCATTCCAATATTTACTGGCTTCTCTCTCATATTTATCTGAAATTAAAACAGAATGAAACCTTGGTGAATATGAGCTGAGCTAGAAAATACTCTAAAGGAACATATAATTTGGACCTCAAATATACAGTTTAAAAATCCATAGTTCCACACATTGTACATTTAAATTAAAACATATGGATTTTGTGTCTTACCTTAACTTGTGCTCAAAATAACTCCTATGAAGGTTTAATCAGATTTCATGTCACTTAGGAAGAGGTAGACAGGCTTACTGCATTTTTTAAAAAATGTAGTGACATCATTAGAACAGCACCACCAAAATAAGCAATCTGAAGATCCTTAAACAAGCTGTCATGGCTCAAATTATAAAAGCCATGCATCTTTTCACTTATTTAAGAAATACTAAATTGAAATTATTTCATGCTTTATGAAATTCTGTAGTCAATTGCAAATTTGCTGGTATGCTGGTACTTCATCACCTCTTAAAAAAAAATTCCAGTTCTGTGAACTGGACTGATAAATGCTACTGCATAGCAAACAGACAGTCATTCACGCTTAGCCACTCACCAATGCAGAAGGAACATACCGGCTTTCTTACTTTCAAAACACTTCAGAGTCTTACAACAGACCTTTGTGTTAACTTTTAATTCACAAAACATTCCAACTGAGTGTTAGAATGTCAAAGAGTAGGACTGGAAGGGATTTCACACAGTCAGGGAATTCATACCCCTTCTCCACAAAGATCTGTCCAACTTATTCTTAAAATACCACTTTTCACATACAACTTTCTTCAGTAATATATTGCAGTCCTTAATTTTCTATACAGTTGGAAACCTTTTCCAGTACCTAACTAAAAACTTCCACCTTGCAATTAGGTCCAGCAATTCTTGTCCCAGCTAGGGACCAAGCAGATAATGCAAAGATTAGTCTGTTTTCTCTTTGCAACATCTATTTACATATTTGAAGTATTTTACTATGTCTCCATAAACAATCTCTTTTCTAGATTGTCTAAACCTAACTCTCTTCTTTTTGCTTTTTAGACTTCTGATAGTTACAATTTTTCTTCTCTAGATTCTCTCCAATTGATTTACTACTTTTGGGTGCTGTATTCTGGCAAAGGCATTATCAATGCAGAGCAAAAGGAGTATTTTATGAGGTTTACAGGTTGTAATCCTGTTTATAACTCCCAGCTTGCCATTTTGCAACAGTGTGACACTGCTGATTCAGCTAGTGATTCACCACAGCTCTCAGATCTTCTTCTGCAAAATGACTACCAAGCCAGTTCTTCCAGAACCTAGGTTTTTTTCAAGGAATTATTCTGAAGCAAAGAAATCTGCACTTATTTTTAGCAAACTTATATATTTCAGATTATTTTTTTTTCCATTGTTTGTCCAGATCTTTCTGAATCTTAATCCTGTCCTTCACCATACTTGAAACATCTCTTCACTTGACACCATCTTCAAGTCTCCTGTTTCCTGAGGTCACTAATGAAAATACCAAGCAGAACTGGACACAGAATAAAACCCTCCTCTGCCCAGCACAGTCTTCCATTCTGAAAGGATCTCTCTAGGCATTCATTCACCCAAAAGCAGTTTCATTAGCTCTCGCTTGCCTAACTTGCTTATGAAAATGTCAAGTAAAGCAAGTCAGAAGCCTGACTAAGGATAAACTTCAGGACGTCTGCTGCTTTTCCCTTATCCCCAGGGCTTGTAACCTCCTCCAAGAAGGAAATTAGCTTGATTTTACATGATTTATTCTTGAAAAAATATTTGTTGGCCAGTATTAATCTCCTTTGTTCTTCTGAACCCAGTGTCTGCAAGCTCTGGATGTACTCTTCCAGTATTTTTCCAGGAACTGAAACTAATTATCTGACTCTTCTTTTTTTCCCACCTCCCTTTTTAAAAAAGCAAATATTCTCTTTTCTGCTTTTCCAGTCATCCATGTACTCTATGGATGTACTTTGTAACCTATTCTTTCTCAGTTCAAGAACAAAATCTTTCCTCCTTCTCACTAGCACTAATTGTGCTAGCCACTGGACTGGAGCTAGCTAACCCTTTCAAAGGAAGGCTGATAAAAAGATAAGAATTACAACATTTCCATGTCTCTTTTGTTGATGGTTTTCCCTTCCTTATCCCTCCTAAGTACCGAACCAAATCTTTTTTCTTGTTTTTTCCCCCTTATTTCCAAAGCATTTGCAGAACTATCTTGCTACCCCTGACATCTCTTGCTGCAGAAGTGTACCTCATATAATGTGTTGTCTTTCTCATTTTTTTCTCACTCACACCAACACATTAACTCTTTTAATATAACTGCACAGAGTAAATGCACAGTGCACTTCTCCTACTACTCTTTAAATCTTAACATATTATTTCCTAAATCGCTACAGCTTTTCAGAGATAAACAAGGCTGAGAATTATCATTAGAGGCACAGACAGGCAGTGGGAAGTGGTAAGGAGGTGGCAGAATGCCTTGTCCTAGAAATCTGCATAATGTTTTAAAATTAACATTTAATATATCCAATTGTATTATTAACGGGAAGACCCAGCCATGTAACTGTAATTGCACAGACCTATTTTATATTATAAGTTCAGAGTTGATTGAGGTCATATATATATATCAGATTTCAATAGTTTAAGTTGCACATTTATAGATTGCTCAGTTGCAGTATAAAAAACAAAAACCCTTCTAGTCAAAAGGTTCTTAAATTATTATCATCCCTTGCTATAGTCACCACTTTCCTACAAGTCTGCCAAGAATCCTTGTACTTAAATTCATATCCAGTTTTCTGGATTTCAGAATTTAAGGAAAGCAATACCTAAAGTCAGCCTTTCAAATTGTATTAGTATGGAATGACATGGGTTCAAGTGAAGGAACTCTTTACTTTGCACTGTTGCAGTGGTCATTCCTGCACCTCTGTGTAATAACATGTATGCAGTATTATTAATTTTTTGTTTCATTTTGTGTATTTAATTAGCCTACCCACTACATTTTCCAAAGCATGTAAAAATTACATCCTAAAAACCATATAAACTTCCAAGACAAAAAAAAACCCAACCCCCCCCGCCCTAAAAACCCCACCAAAAAAACTTTACTTTGTCAATTGATTTTTCTCCATAATAGAACCTTCCAAAGCTAGCAAGCATGCCTGACACAAAATTGCACATGCTAATAAGTAAATCAAATCCTTAAGGTAGTATCATAAGTTCATTCAGCTTAACTTCTCTTGCTTTAAAAAGGCTCACCAGAACTATCCTACTTTAGTAATATAATAGTATTGTTGAAATCTGTCTTGTCCTTTTTCCCCTTACTGTACTTTTCAAGGCCCCAAAATAACCTGCTCATTAGCCTTGGTCTAGTTCCTTGTTTACACAAATAGGCCAAAATGTACTTCCACTTGCAGAATGAAGCCGAAGCTTTCTGAAGGAACACTATCAGCAATGCTCACCTATTCAAGTTCTAAACAGAGGGGCATTCATAGGAAATGTACTTGGATTCTTGTATTTCTTGGCAATAGACAAATGCCTGATTATTCCATTTCTCACCAACACAAACTAACTTCTAATTGATTGAAGAGGAAGAACGAAAGGTTCCATGAGCCACATGGTCACACAGCTTACTTTTAAATTATGAGCTCTTTTTCAGCTTTTTATACAAATCAAATGAAGATTCCAGACATAATTTTTGAAAAACAAACATTGTACTCCTGTACGTAGATAAAGAATGTGTGAGAGGTAACAGAGAAAGGCGGCTTGACAATCCCAGGGTATTCAAGGTGGTGAAGGGCACACAATGTAAGGCACAATCTCAGGTAATTCAAATAAACTCCAACGGGTGCCTTAGTTACATCAAGGCATAGGATCACAATGACACTATCTGACAGATTCACGACATGCTATGTAAACTGAGGCACAGGATATCCAAGTAACTGCTTTCAGAATATCGTTCTAACAGAACAAAAAATTAAGAATCCAGTCTTCTATGCTACTATCAAGTTGATATTCCAGCTTTAACATTCATAACTATCCTAGAGTTTAGTCTATGGTTTAGTTTGCCAGTTTGAACGTAGAGCTATCACTCTTCAGAAACCCAGAATACATTAAATTTTCCTTCTGAAGACAGGCACAAAACTCTTTAATCCCTTACAGAGCAGACTGTGCAGGATGTATTGGAACACCTGCCACACAGAGGGAATACACTGATTCCTGAAGCACTCCCAGCTCGGCCTGGCAGACAGCAAGCTGGGACCAGCTGGGACCACTGCAACTTTCATGGCTATAACTGAAATACGGTGCAATGTACAAACACAAGCTCTCTAAATAGCCCACAAATCACTGAAAAGCATTTGAATATTGTACATGGGAATCTTCATCCCTAGTACCCTAGATGAATGCAAATTCATTCCCTTTGATTCTGTAAAAGCCTTGTGTAGTAGGAGTTGTATTCTGAAGGACTGCAAAAGGGTTCAGAACAACTGCACCAGACTGATGTACTTGTTTTACATAAAGCCTATTGCCACCCCAATTGCAAAATTGTTCAAGTAAGTAACTGTATTGTTAGAAAAACATACTTTGAGATCTTTTGAGGCACAAAGGGAAAAAACCCAAAAATAAACCAAGAAATTTAGACAAGAGAATGTAAAAATAAAAAGAGTGTTTCTGAATTCTACAGCATCTTCAAATGTTTTAACGAAGAGCATTAAAATAAGGATTTTTATACCATTAGAAATTTGTTACCTTGGTCTTCCCATTGAACTTTCACAAGGGAGTTCTCTGTTGCTTTTTTCTTGGCATTCTCCTCTTCTTCTTGTGACCATTGCATGTGGTCCCTGCAGAAGGCAGTTAAAGAACCAGCCTTTCAATAGGGTTTTTCATAGTATTTTTTTCCCAGGAAAAACAGTCATGAATTAGCTACACTGTCTCAAATACCTTTTTTTCATTTTTTGAGTGCAGTCAAATGACCTCAAGGAGACTGACACTTAAAACCTAAGTTTCAGTGTATGATAGATAAAAATTAATTACTAATTAGGTAAAAGTCAAGTGATTAAGAAACATGTCCCAACTGCAAAGAGACTGAAGTAGCATGTATTTCTTTTCTTAATAACAGGATTATATATATCTTGCAAATTGAGTGTGTTTATAGGAATGTATTTTGAGTATCCCATTAGAACTGTATTTAGCTGAATACAATAATAGACCTACCAACAAACACCCTAATGCAAGAAACATCTCACATTAATAGTGTCTCTTACGAGGAACTAAGGACTAGCAAAAAAATCAACTGTTCCTGAAACGGGAAGCATAAGCCACCTATTCAACCGGAACAGGTGGAATTGATGAACAGGATTTTACTTTTCTGGGGAATAGAGATAGGTAACATTTAAAAAAAAACAGAATGAGATATTTGCAAGAAAAGTCAAGCAGTGCTGCAATGTTTCCAAAGTCTATGCTGTCTATATTTGTGTAAGGTGGTTACCTATCTATTATGTTAATCCATGGTCACAGAACCAAGCCCAGATCTGACCCTGCTGACTAAACTGCCTTCCCTGCAGATTCTGGGTTTGGATCAGACCACAATGGGGAGTGCCCAAAATTGTGCTGCAGGGTGTTTTCATAAGCCAATCAGCTGTCCCTCAAAATCGTCCAGTCTGAACAGATTAAATTAGATAATACAATTCAAGTAATCTATTAGATCCTAATCCTACTGAAATCAACTGACTGAAAGCCCATGACTAAAATTCCATTGGTTACTATGGGAAAAGGAAGAAGGTGCCAACTTGAAAAGAGTTGATTGTCTCTAAAAGCTAATGAGTATCTTCCTTTTCCATACGTGGTGATACATAGGTAATTTAATTCTTAGACCTTCACTGTTCCTCTTTTGTTAATTGTGGGAGACTAATTGGTATGTATTTGTCTCCTTGCTCAGACTTGATTTCCGCTTCTCTACTGAAATATTTCTCATTATTGTCCCCAGCAGGTTGCCTCTCCCCTTCCTGTATTTGTTCATATACCAAATGTTCCTGTGCAGTGTCATGGCTCTGACAGACATGCTGCAGTAGAATAAAACTGAATGACCAAAGCATTACTAGGCAGACATCCTCTTGGAAAGACTTGCTTCCCTCACTGCTATCACCGGTTTTGACCTTGCCTATTCCAGCAAGCTGAAACCAAGGACTATTCAGATGGCAATAATACACAGTCAGCCCTTCTGAGTGATGATTTACTGTGCTGTAATCTTTAGCTGATCAATTTTAATCCATCTTGCACGTCTGTCAGAGCCCTTAGGGCCCCTACACACAATAGTAAAGGTGCCTGAAGCCCTCCATCTTCATTAACAGCCTTTTTTTTCCTTTTTTCCCTCCTTGGAAATTCATAAAGCACCTGTTGGTGCTTTTGTAGAGATTTCTATATGGTAGATCCCAAATAACAATACTGCTGCAGCACTTCTTGATCAAAGTCTACAAAACAGGGGACATTGCATAGTTCTCACACAAATTATTTACATAGTCTGGATGCTTCAAATGAGGCAGCTCCTTCAGGAATACAAGATGGTAGGAACACAAGACACGTAAGAATTCTAAGCACAGAAGTGTTTAAATTCGGAAGTGTTTTAAGCTGAACACTGACAGCAGCAAAGCAAGCTATCCACTTTAACCACACCAGGAACTGTTAACACGAGTAGGTCTGATTTGAAATCAAACAATGCTGCTTTCAGTTCAGCTTATTCAACTTAGTCCTTTTTCACTAACTTGTTTGCTAACATAGGGTTTAATTATCTCTGTGATAATGTGAAAACTGTGTCAGTTACTGACCTGAATAGAAGCAGGCATTTTTTGCTCCAGTGTTAGCATCGCTCATTACTTCTCTCTCAAAATGACAGAAAAGCACCACAACAAACATCTAAAGCATTCATTCCCAAATTTAATTTACTTAGTATTTCTAGCAGCAACGGTAGCAGCTCTTGGCTCTCTGCCAATTCACACAAAAATAATGCCACTTTATGAACTACGAAAGATGATGACTGGAAAAAAAAAGGACATCATACATCAATGCTAGAGAAGATGAATATCTTATGCTCACCCTGTATAATCTATTTAGCACTACCACCACTCATCCTAATTCTCCTTATCTCCCTAGTGAGAACCCTGCCAATTCAGTGAGCTTCAGAAACAAGGACCTACCCCACATCACAGCCAGGTTCTTGATTTATCAAGACCGTCACAACTTCCATGCACCTCTGCTTCAATTCAATTTCACCTGTTTTCACATCTGAGCTACATGGATTCATCTGCATATCCACTTTCTGAACAACCCTGTTTCTTTCACTTCCATCTTCACAACCCTTCCCAACAACCTGCATCAAAGTTTGCTAACTCCGTACTAGACTGTAAACAAAGGCTAGCAGAAAGAACTGAAGCTACACATGATCGATTTTTTTGAAGAAGTTATAAAACAAACTAATTAACTGGGTTTCATCAAGAAAAAATGTCACAGAAAAAGGGTGGCCTTTTTCTCAAAATCTTTTCCTACCTTGATTATATAGCCTACATTTGAATCAGCATTTACACTTGTAAAGTGTTTGTCCACCTAGCAGGAAGCACTGAGCCTGGAAGATGCTTAAGAACTACACTGCATATAGATTTATGAAACATGGAGACAAACTTTACACTCTTAACACAATAATCAGCCAGCTTCCAGCTTCCTTGACCAAGGAAGTATAGCTAACTCCAAATTTGGCCTTACAGTGGTAAGTGTTGGGGACCACAGCTTGGGGACATCTAGTTGGGAAAACACTGACAGGGGACAGATCTAGTTGTGTATCTTAACTAATGAGTAAAGCCCAAATTTAGAGACTAAGAAGAGTAATGAAGATACTAGTTTATTAACCAGAAGACAATATTTTGTATCATATTCTTAAGACTTTTTATTCATCAGAATTTGATATAGAGGACCTTTTGAAATAATTTAGATTAAAAAGCAAAGTGGACCAATAAAACGTGTTATAAAAATAACAGTAATTTAAAAAAACCCTGGCAAGTTGAAACTCCATTTCAGAACAAAAGCTTGTCTGGTAACTTCTCTGACAGCTGACAGCAGAGGACACCTCTGAGGAAAGTAAAGGAATTGCAGATTACTTCTATGACATAAATTAAAGTCCTGAAATGTGTCATGTTACTCCTGTGTTATGTTACCCATTGGTTATTATTAGCCACATCCAGTCCCTTTTCTTAATTTTGCTAAACCTTTGCTTGAAAAATGGTGACAGATTTAAAAAATGCATTAAAATTTTGTACGAAGTAATTTTTTGTATAGCTCCTAAATTTCACACTTCCCAACAAATATTCCTTGGGTTTAATTATGAACTATAGGAATAGAAATTCCTGGTCTCCCAAATATCTTAGGTAGATATTTGGGAGACTAGATATTCGACTTTCTAAATAGATTTAGATGTTCTTCTATCCTTCTAACACTTTCTTTATCACTTACTGTTTTGTGTTCATCTCCATTCCACGATCAAAAATCTTAGGCTTTTCAATCTCATTTTTCCCACTGTGTTGACTAGCAGTCTCACTCTTTTCTGAGCACCCATTAACCACAAAAATACCTTTTAGAGATGGAGAAGTTGCAAATCAGGGCAATTATTCTTGTCAGCATGTACACATTGATGTTTTCTCTGCTATTACATTGCTTATTTATGTTAAGATTCAATTTACTTTTTTTGATAATTGCACAGTGTATGAAAATTTCTGCTGAATTATCTGTAACATCTTCAGTACACCTTCAGAAGAATATGAGTCATTTACATGTTCCTTTCAAAATGGTGTCAATTTTAGACTAGGGCGCTAATCCAGTATGCAATGTTATTGTACCTAACTAGAAAATTTCTGCCGTTATAAATAACATGGACTATCCTATCGCTGCATTTTCTGTCTCCTAGTTGATTACTGATCTATAACAATATTTTGCCTTTCACTCCTTGACTAACTATTTGCTTGGCAGCTTTTAATGCAAGTCACTGAGAGCTGGTAACTGTCGATTACTTGCGACAGTCTCAAGTTTTCTCTAGTGCTACCTTCACATCTGTTCTGGCAGTACCTTGTTTCATACACCCACACCATTATTCATCAGAGTAAACACTATACAAAATTATACAAAAATCAGCCTTGAAGAAACATCTTACCACATGTTATGCTCAAAGACCTTAGAAGGATCAGTTAAAATCCGTGATCCGAGTGGAACCGCTGGTCGTCTACTACTTTGATGCCGGTGTTGCGTCTTGCTTTTCCTCAGACATAAAGCAGAAAGCCTTGTAATGAAGTTCATTGCGTTGAGGGACCTGAAAACACATTTAACTCAAATTACAGTTTTGCAGTAACCTAATTGTTTATGTCACTTACATGAGAGACTGGTCAAATAATCAAGAACCAGTATCAGATTTATGAAAAATCATTTACTAAAATACCAAGTCAAATGCTTTTTAGAAAATGGCAACATCCCTTCAGTGTGCTGAAAGCCCAAATAAGCCCGAAGTAGGCTACTGGAATGAAAACAATTGAAAGATAAATTATTTGGTATCATTTCAAAGTCCTATCAGGCAGGCAAAAGAAAAGAAATGCACAGTAAAACAATAAACCAAGTTTGATACTGTACCTTTACAAATGCAAGCAAGAAATGGTCGGTAAAGAAACCACTTCTTCTAGGGGGTACATCCTGTCAGCAAAAGTGACATTTTGCACCTCATTCATTTTCTTCAAAAGATTTCCCTCTGGAGATGTGAATATGGTTTTATGCTTTTAAATAGGGAATTAAATATCTTTTTTTAAGTGTAAACATAATGCACATAAAGCCTTCCAAAATTTCTGCCATGTATTCTCCTGATCCCTGTTCAATGCTGTCTTTCAAAGGTAATAGTTATCCACGTTTAATTTCTATTATTGCAAACTATAAAGTGATTCCAATTTTTCTATTACATGCATAACTCATCCCCTATTGCTATATTTTACTTTATTTGGAATATCTTCATAAAGGATCTGTAAAAGATAACAAGTGTGTGTAGCTAGTACCAGCATTTTTTGTGGGTTTTTTTGGGGGGGTTTTTTGCATATTGTTAATGTAGGCTTTCTATGAGATGAGTAAAATGAAATATCCCTCCTACTACTTTTACCCTGACAGGCTTTTGTTCTTTTTTCCTTAAAATGCTCTGCATGACTTTAAAAATTATTCTTAGTCCTATTTTCTTCCTGCCTT
>VWZT01016356.1:197665-225215 GCA_013397055.1 Pachycephala philippinensis | reverse complement strand
GCCCCCGTACGGGAGAGCCCCTCCGCCCCGCCCGCCCCCCGCGGCCACCACGCGGTCGCCTCAGCCGGCCGGGCCCGCCCAGGAGCGGCGGCGGCGCTCGGCGGAGCGCGGGGGGAGGTGAAGTCCGGGCGCGCCGCGCGATTCCGCTCACGGAAAACTACAGTACCCAGCGGGCNTTACCCGCTTCGCTTCACCTCTCGCCGGGCAGGGCGGGGGTTTGAGAGAAAGCCGGCGCGGGCCTGGCCCTGCAAGGCTGCACGCCCCGCCGAGAGCGAGCCTGGAGCGCGGCAGGAAGGCGATCCCGGCCCGTAGGCCGGGAACATGCCCGCAGGCGGCCGCCGGCGGGGGCCGGGCCTCCCCCCGGGCGTGCGGGGTGCACAATGTCTGCCGCCTCCTCACCCGCAGGGCCCACGGCTTCTATGCCAGGGATGCTGGCGTGGCCCACAGGAAGAACCTGGGACTCCTCAGAAAGATAATGTGTCAGGTAATCAGGCTGCGTTTCGGCGCTGGCTGCATCCCTGAGGGTACGGGCTCTCAGCCGAGGGGGCTGAGTGTCAGTCCTCAGGTGTTCGAGAAGTCCCCAGTCACGCTGGAGAACAAGTTTGGGGAGAAAAAAGGTGCAGTTTTGATGAAGAGAGTTAGTAATGGTTAAATTTGTTTCACAAGGCTCAGACCTAGAAATGTAGAGAGGATTGTGCTGGGCAAAAACTGCAGAGGCACTTGTGTATCTAATAATTGTGTTAGAAATAAGCTTTTATGAAATTTTATATCACCTATTTCCCTAAGATGGCTTCATATTTAATACTAATGTTAAATTCTTAGTGTTTCACGATAAGTTTGAAAGGAGTTCGCATAATAAGATAATCAGCAGAGATTTTCACGTAAACGTAACCTCAGTTCTCAGTGAAACTGAAGTTACAGAATAAATAGGAGTTAAACCAATTACAAACTGAAGTGAACTCTTTTTTTTTTTTTAGCCAAAACAATTACTGCTTCCATACAGTAGTTGATAGAAATACATTGGAAAAGAATGTGGAAGTGAATTGGCTGTTATCTTATATTGAAAATACATTTATTGGAAGTCAGCTAAAGTGTCTGCTTATGTAAACAGATCAATAGGCAAGCAAGGTTTACTGAAATAAAAATAAGTACGTCTGACTTACGCTTTTTTTTTTTCCTAAGACTGGAACCTTTGTTAGTGGTAGAGAGCTCCTGGTATCTCAAATGCATGCAAGAAACTTTAATGTGAGCAGTCTGTTTCATTAACGTTTGGGGTGCTTATTGCAAATAACACTAAATATATTTTTCTATCTTTCACACCAAACACCACCAGCAGAATGGGATTAGGTGTTCAATAAATCCAATTAATTACATATAAAAGAATTCTGTGCATATTTATATTCTGGAGAGTCTGGGCCTTGATTTCAAAGGTCACCATGGAGGTTTAATAGCCAGTTTTAATGCAGGCAAGTTAATGACAAAATATTCCTTACCCCTGCTGTCCATAATAGCTAATTTAAAATCATTTAACTTGGTTTTTAAAAAAGACACAATTTTCTTTAAAGAGGTCTGTTAATTTTATTTATAAAAACCAAATAAGATTCTTCCTTGTGTATTTGGCTGTAAAGTTTCAATTAATGTAAATTATTAAGTTGCAGGAGCCAAATACAATATTTTTCAGAAGTGAAGTTTATTACAAACAGCCATCACTGTTAAAACTATTCTGTTTCAGGAAAGTACTAAATTCAAGAATGTTTGGACAACTCATTCTGCATCTCCTATTGCATATGAAAGAGGAAGAATTTACATGGACAATTACCAATGCTGTATTACCAGGTAATAAATTTACAATTATAAGGTACCAACTTAGAGTTTTGAGACTGATTCTGTGTTATATTGCTAACTTTACTCATACAAATAGCTGCCATGAATTGAGTGGAGTTTACTTAGGAACAAAAAATAACCAGGTGCATAAATCTTTGGTTTATAATCTTTGATACATTGTCACATTTAGATACTGCTGTATCTTAATGTGACACTTACTTTGGTAAAAGAAAGCCTGATCTTTCTGGTGCTGTATAACCTCAGCTTTCGGAGCAGGAATGGAAGATTACCACCATTTTCTAGTCTTGCACTAAAAAGCCAAATGAATAGTAGTTCTTTGTAGTCTGATAACTAGCACTGTGCTAAAGAGTGTGTCACAGAATCAGCCTATGTAGCAAGCTTGGTACTATGTGACTTCTGTATAAAATAAGTAAATTATTCTTCATATAGAAGTACAGCCTTCAGTATGCACTAGTTTTTGCTGATGTGTTTTGCAGATCAGTTCTCTGATCGAATGTATTCTCCTGTTCCATGATCAGTTGCAGAGACACAGGTTAGGAGGCAGGACATGGTAGGGCACAGGACAGGAAATCTGTGTCCACCAGCCCTTGTCCTTGCCTGTGCCTGCTGTGAGGGAAGTAGCATGGCCTTGGAGAACTGCATTGCTGAGGAAGTTGTTGGCAGAGCAGTTTTGAGATAGTGTCATATGATACATAAAAGATAAATTACTCTGTCAGTGTAAACCACTAAGAGTTAATTAAATTAATCTATCACCCACAGCTGAGATTTAAATCTGCTTTTATTCCTACATTGTCTAAATGTTTTCAGTACTGGGTTAACCTGTCTAACATCTTTCACGTTTTTGGTTTTTGTTTTTTGGATTTTTTTGTCTCATCCTCTCCCAGAGGGCAAAACTGTGCACAGTACAAAGCTTTTATTTTAGTTAGTAGAGGGTTTTTTTGAAGTATCTGAACATGACGCCACACCTTTGTTATGAATGGCAACATTGGAAGAACTTGAGGGGCAGGTTCCAGGATGATTATTAGTTTTTGAAATATGCTTTCTTCTTAATGTATATCACTAGAGCAAGAATGTTACTATTAAGTTTGTTACTTAAAAAAAACAAACCCCAAAACTAAAAACAGAACAAAAAAAAAAGCAACCAGACCAAAAGATTTAGAGAAGGTTAGCTTTTAAATATTACATTTTCTTAACTATTGTTTATTAGGACTTATTTTGAGAGCAATTTCAGGTATATTAACAAAGTAAAAATAAGATGTTTAGATTTCTGACCTGCCTAAGGAGAAGGCAGGATTTATAAAACTGTATGGAATGACTTGTTGATAGAAAGTGGTCTATAAAATAGACTAATGATTAGCAATCGTTTTCCTCTAGCATTGCACAAGAGCCAAGAATACTTTATCAAAAGTCAAAGTGTGCCAAGTCTGAAAAAATAGAAGATGCTTTATTATTGGAATGCCCACTGGTAAGATTACTTTTTACTGGAGCATTGTTGTGCAAAATACTAAATTAATATATTTTGGTGAAACATTTAGAATGGAGTGCTCTTTCCTTCCAAACCATTTTCTCAATGTTTTTAGGGAGTTAAGTCATTAAAGGTTTGCAACATGTACCTTATTTATATTAACTGAACATTTAGAGGTATACTTCTCTGTATTTCTCCATAGTGCAGTCAAATGCTTTTTTGGTAAGCTTTCATGGAAGATTTTAAAATCAGTGCTTTTACGCTTATGCAACTAATTCTTAATTCCTTACAAAATAAATTCTGTTTATATTTTTCTTTATTTTTTAAATGGCAAGGACAGTAGCTGGGAGTTTTAGTTTTCTCCAGATCTGTTGACATTAAAAAAAACAAAAAGCAGATACACTGGAGGCCCATTGAAGCAACCCTGCCCAAAAACTGTTCTACTATTTCTAACTAATAATTACATAATTTCTCTCCATCACCCAGTGTCCACAGAGCTTAGAAATGTTAGCCCTTGAGGTACCTAAAAATAAAGCAGTATAAATGCCATTTGTAGCAGTTACTGTTGAGTTACCACTGAATGTCTTATTTTGAAATACTTAAACAATTTTATCTTCAAGATTGGTATCAATTAGATCAATAAGCAGTTAATTTTTTGCAAGGCAAGGATGTTTTAAAGGGTGTCTTTTCTAGAAAAGGTACCTATCTTGCAAAAAGTGTGACAGCAGATTTTTTATGTGATAGGTGATTATTTTGCATGGACATGAGCTTAGAGATACTGGTCTGATTAGCAGGTTGCTTTCCTCCTTCAGTTTTTGAGGAATGTGTATTTACTTTTGTGTTCTTCTGACTGTGTCAAAATGATATGTATCCTCCTGATACAAACTTTTGTCTAATAGCCTTTTTTTATGTAGGGGGAAATGCTACCGAGTCCATCAGATTATAAAGCTTCCCTGATAGTCTTGACAGTGCAGAACTGGCTTCTACGTCTCTCTGCTGATAGTGGAGAAGTACTGGAAAAAGTATATCTTGCTGGTTCCTGTTGCAAATTCTTCAGGTATTACACAACAACGAGGCTTTATATCATTAACAGTCCTTTGTGGTATAGTGGAGAAGGAGAGCTTTATATAATTAACAGTGATTCGTACTATAGAGGAGAAGGGGAATCATGTTTGTTTTAGTACTATCCTGTGGCTGACAACAGGTTTGTTAATCTAGAACATTACCTGGAGTACTGTTCCTGCATGCTCTTACCTGTAGAAGAATTTCATCAACTTAAGTATTATGGAGTCAAATTTGGTATCAAGTTCCACAAAACCTAGCATACTATTTGCTTTCTGCTGACAACTCTACAGCCTTTAGTATTGCAATGGCAACATACCAGGAGAGGACTTTAAGAGCTGAAAAATGAACCTGATCAAACATACAAACAATATGCTCAAAGTCTGAGCTGTTTTTAATTTGCAAAGGTTCTTCTCCACAGGGTAGATTTTTCTTTTTTAAAGCAGAGCAGTTACTATTTCTGGTAAACTGCTTCTTTTTTTCAGTTTTCAGAAGAAATTATTTTATTTAGGCTGAAGGATAAGAAAGTGTGATTATGAAGGGAAGGAGAAAAATTAAGATAGTGAATGTTCATGCTTTCCAAGTATTTCTCACAATCCTGCATTAAATAAGCCATTCCTAGTTCAATGGATTTTACATCATTGCAAAGAGCAAACATCTTGAGCACCTCTTCCAAATCAAATACTGAAGTTTGCCTGGGCACAGGCATCTGCTTAGTTATAGTCGACTATATTTTATGTGAAATAATATATTTATTAATAAATAGTTTTTAAGTGATTAAGATAGGCCTTTGTTGTCACAAATAGGTATCTGAGCTGGGATACTCCTCAAGAGGTAATGATTGTAAAGTCAGCTCAGAATAAGCTCCCTGCAGCAGCACGGCAGGTAAGTTTGTCAAAAAACTGTTATTTTTACTACGTTGATCAAAAAAAAATTTACAAGCACAAAGATGTGGACATTTGTTATTATGGTAGAAGATAAAGGTGTCCTACCTTTAATAACTATATTCAGTATTGTTCCTTCCCAGGCAGGAATCCAACAGACTGTAATGTTTTATCTTGCTGTATTCCAAGTTTTGCCTCTTTCATTCATTGGAATGCTGGAAATAAACAAAAAGGTAAGTTATTTTTTGTAATAATATGTATCTGTGATGTAGTTCTACGACAGCTGTAGTTAAGGCACTTATTTCAGAATTTCAGAAGTCATACTTACAGCTTGTAAAAGCAATTGAAACATTAATTAGCAGCAGTGTTCTTGTGTTGATAGGGGCATTGGAGCAAATATTCTTAAGTCTAATGACCAGAAGAGATACAAATAGCTTCTGTTACTGGGTTACTCTTTGACATGTAGAAGGACTTCAGCCTTTTCTTAGAGCAATCATAAGAATTAGGGAATCCTAAAGTGTTTGTACACTTCTTTTCACCTCCTTAAAGGAAGATAGATGTGCCTCTGACTCAGTCCTAGTAACAGTCTATCAATTCTATATGCAGTTACAAATGTTTCAAACTTCTATTATCACTGTTACTGAATGACAAAAGTAAATATGTCTTGCTTTATCAGTCAAGAACAGACAACCTGAGTTCAGTTTCTGACCTGTAAGTAAGTGTATATTCTTGGAAAGAAACTTTGAGCCAGATTGCAATTTTTACTGTTCAATTTTAAGTCAAGAAAGCTCTGGATACAACTTACACATGAAATACTGAATACAATGAATACAATGAATACAAATACTCAATACACATGAATACAAGCAGGCAAACTCTTTTAGGTTCTGTGAGGTACAGTGTCTTTTAGGGTCCAGAGCTATAAGCTGGAGTTTTAGCTGGTGCTAGGTTGGGTTGAGGCTCTAATTGAAATTGGGCCTGGGAAGTGAAGGCATAGGGTTAAACTTTTTCATTTGGGCCCATGAAAGTTTGGGGGTACTGTGTATTTTTCTGCTCAAAATTAGTATTTAGGACTGGAAAAAATATTACCAGTATCAAAGGTATTCTCAATCTGGTTAGGAATGGCATGCCAGATTGATTATGGTCATAGCAGGCGAAACACCTGAAAGTGCACTTCTTCAGCTGGGTCTGTACCAAGTACTCATCAGAGAAACTGTTAAACTATAATGGAAGGGCAGCATTTTGGATGTGAGAATACACCCAGCAGGAGATGCAGTGAAGGCAGTGCCAGACCTGACACACATCAGTGGAATGTAACTGTTAGATTGGAGCTAGGGTTAGTGTTACTGTTTAAGACTGCAGAATGCACCTCATAGGTCAGCTTTACTGAGATGGTATACCACAATAAATTCTGAGTTCAGAGTGGCTGAGGTCTCAAGGATAGAAAGGACACTTGAGGGTTGGAAGATTATTAGTTTGTGTCTGAAAGACACAGAGACCTAAGCTAACAAATGTATTGAGAAAGAGCCGTAAAACTAAGTAAAAGGCAAAGTCTCAGGAGTGAATATATCTTTCATAACTGAACAGATCATAAAATTGCTGGCAGTGTTAAAATGTAGGTGTCTTACAGTTTCTGGGTTTCTTTATTTTTTTATTGTTTTTGAGCCTGTTTTAACTGGTTAAATTGCTTTTTTACATAGTGAGTCAGATTAAAGAAAACTACATTTCCAAGCGTATCTATTAAAAAAACCCTATGAACTTCACATGTTGTTATTAATTAAATATGAAGAATTAGTTTGTGGGGTTTGCTCAGTGATGTGTTAAGCAGTGGCACAAATGAATAGTGCATAATTATTAAAAAGGATAAGTCAGCTTCTCATGTATATGTCTAATTTGGATTCAGAGAGAATCCTGTACTCTGTGACAGCTGGATAATGTAGTTTTAGTACAGCTGTACGCAGTCATAGAGTTGTGATTAGACTAGTATTTTACCCTGGTGGTGAAGAAAGAACAGAAGATCTGAAATCAGGACTTTTGGATTGAGTTGCTAGTTTTGCTAACATTCCTGTGGGATGCTGAATAATATAACCTATTCATGTATGATAATAACTGGGTAGCATGATATGAAGATAAACTGAGAATTTATTAGAGCATGAATCTGCTTGCAGAATATGACTAATCTAACCTCAGGTGTTACTGCAGTGCAACAGATTAAAGGAACTCAGCAGAAGAGATGAGTTACAGAAAACTTCATGAACTTAAACACTAATCGTAGAGTTTGGTTAGAATAAAAAAAATAAAGCAATTGCAAAATCAAGGACATAATGTCAGTTATTTGTGTTTTCTCTCAATTATTTCTTCTCTAATAGAATATTTTTTGCTTCATTTTGTTCCAGATTTTTGGTAATAGTGTGACAGATGTTGCTGTTTCTAATGGAATCCTGATTGTAATGTATAGCATGGGTCTGGTCAGACTCTATAACTTCAAGGCCATTTTGGAACAGGTAATGATACAAAGAGTTTTCATACAGTCCATGCTATTTTTGGGTAACAAGTCATAAATATTAATATATGCTACATAAGTACATGGAGTATGTGTCAAAGGATAGGTTCTGTTGAAGCTCGGTCATGGAACACCCTCCCTTTACAGCTGAAGGTGAAAGAGCAGAGAGGCTACTGTCCTGCTAAAGTCTTTTATTCCATAGTCTCATAGTTTTCTGAAGGTAGAGTTCAAAGGGGATACATGATAATCCAAGCAGCAGCAGCAGGCCAAAACAGCAAGCAAAAAAACTTCTTCTTCCCCAGACTTACAGGAGTATAGATTATATTTGTTAATTAGCCAATAAGATTAACACACGATTCTAGTTTTTCTTTTTTCAACCTATCCTCGTCTAATTCTAACAATCGTAAGTCTTACACAAATGTTACATAGGTATTACACAGATTTGCATAGATAGTTTTTATCAGCTCTTATTGTTTATGTGAACACTATCTAAAAAACGTGAACAGTATAGTTCCATCTATGTTTTGTCTAAAGTAAAGAAATTCTGTGAAAGGGTAACACTGCTGCAGTAAGAACTGTGTTAAAGGTCCCTTTTGCTGCAGCTTTTCAGTGTTTAAAACACTTAGCATATATTTCTAAAAGTTAAAAATCTATATTTCTATTTCACTTTGGTGTGACTTCATGTATTTCAGCTTAGTCAAAGGTTTTAATTCAATTCCTGTGCTTTGGCTTTCCTCTGGGCCTGGGTCCAGAGGAGCTCTCACTCCAACAAGGTTCCTGCCCAAATTTATGGTCAGAAGATACAAATGGATACACTATCAGAAAAATTACTTGCAACACTTACAGTTGGCACAACATAAGAGATACAGAGTCAGACAGGCACTTCTGAGGAGTTATGTAAATGTTAGACCAGATGTGCTCCTCTTTACACACCTAGACTGTAGTTATAGACGATTGTTAGGGCCAGGAAATGGTGGGCATGGGGAAGTTTGATCTCAAACAGAACTGCAGTGAGACTTGTGAGTTTATATCCTTCCAATCAAAAATCAAACATTAATTCAAAAATAAGACCTCAAGCAGTATCTAACAAGATAAAGACTGCAGTAGTAATAGAGCAGTAAAACGAAAAAACAAGTAAATATGCATCTGTAAAGCTGAATTGTTCTGTGTTATTTTAGTTCATGGAACAACCATTTGATTTGGGACAAGAATTCAACTGGAATGGTCAGGTGGGAGTTGTAGGAAAGTATCCATTTGGTCTTCCATGTAACATTAAAATAACAGGTAATTATGATCTTTGTATTGGCTTGACTGGTGGCTTTTGTGGATTAATTGTGACTTATTTCACACTAAGAAAAAATACTAAAATTACTGTGCTCAAATTGTGCTGTAGCTGTGTTTCTGGACTTACGTTATAGTAAAATGCGCTTTGCTTTACTTCTAACTACAGTAATAATTATATAGGAAGCACCAAGAAAACTGTTAGAGCAACTAAGCTATCTGAAAAACTATATAAGCAATGCATGAAATGGAAACCCCTTTATTTCTGAGATGCAACTGTTTTTGAGAAACAGGAAGGACTAGGATAGCTGTTAGTAGCACCCAGAAACAGTATATGGTATGTAAGCAAAAGATGTGAGAACATTTACTCCACCTTGCAGAGGAAATTCAAAGAGACTGAATACAATTTGTTTGACTTGCATTTTGATATTCTAGGTTGTCAGAAATGTGCCAGTTTCAGTAAAATGAATTCCTGAGAAGAGAACAAATAATTAAAAACAATTCTAATGCCTCAAATCATTAACTTATAAATGTTCTGCTTTATTTAATGACTTCTTTCTCTAAAACCAAACAGTGGCTTCTGTTCGTGCACTTGAGATTAGAATTTGGTGCTAAGAATCTTAATGAATGACCAGAGCCTGAGACTTTCTTTGAAATTTCTGTTCTTACTTTAAAAATATATTCTCACAAGTTCACACTTGAGGCATTTAAAAAAAGTTTTGAAAGGCTGCTTTCACAAATATCAAAGAATGCATTTATTGATTTAATTTTGAATGTTTCTGTATTAAATGTTTTTTACAGATGGTTGTCCACATAAAATATGCTTTTGTTTTTTCAGTGTGAGATAATAAGTGACAAATCAATCCAGATTTATATAAAAATGAGGGAGTACACAAAGATAAAATACAGACTTAAATAGTGAAGTTATAATGCAATGTTTTATCAAAACAAAGTAATAGGCTGCTATATTTGATGTCTCAGTTTTTGCAAAGGGAAATCTTCCCCATTTTTCTCTCCATCTCAATCTGTGAAACCACCATTTAATGTTAGGGACCTGTGGAAAACCTGCTGTGGGAACTTTTAATAGGAAGATTTGATCTCATGGCTTATAGATCATTGTAGTTTTTAATTTTGAGATTTAAAACCAATGTACTGGAGAAAACATTTTTGATCTTTAATCATATTCAGGAATTTGTGGTTAGGAAGTTTTGAACCCATGACATACATTTTTCATGGTTGCTTTTTGGAAATAGTTGCATTCCTGTGATTTTTGAGTTGTTTTCTTTCAAGAATGAGATGGGCAAATGCTTCAGTGAGCAAGATCTTAACAGTTTCAGAGTGTAGGCTTGTATTTACTACAATTTAACTGTGTGTAGTTTTCCTTCTTACTTAGTCCTAGCCTCCCTACAGAAATTGCCTGAAGGGATGGCCATTATTACAGAACTGTTTTTATGGTGTGAGGTACCCAAAAGGAAGTGTATAGACATCAAAATGTACAGGCTACTATGTACCATGGTACAACTCCTAACTGGTGAGGAATTGATTTTGGTCACAGTGTGTGATTTTCTGAACAGTCCAGAACTTAAAACTGTAGTTTGATTTATTGTTAGATGATACAGTCATTTCAGAAAAAAAGCAAGGAGAAGGATATCTTGTAGAAATCTTTTCTTGTTGTTGTTTCTTTGGTTTTATTTGCATTTAGAACAAACACTTGTTAGTGCTACCAGGAACAACTTTGTTTAGATGAGTCTGCAGAATTTAAAGTAAGTGAACAAAGAAGCTCAACTGGAGATTGAAAACTGGCAAGACTTGGGAAAGGACTTCCAAACAATAAAACAGGAGGTGTTAAGCAACAAAAGCAAGTGACATACAGCAGGAAAGAAGGAGTTGAGGCAGCAGAATCACATTATCACGGTGGTTTAGGTAGCTATGATCTTGCAAATCTTTGCCAAATGAACAGAAAAGGAAAGGCATAATTTATAAGCAGCCGCTACTACTCAGTATTGATATACTGTTGAGATACATTTAATTGTATCATTTAGTCCATCTACCAGAATTTTTGAGGGACCTTGATATATATGCTTTATTTAAAAAGTTTTTTGGGTAAAATGTTAACAAAACTTTCTTAACTCATTTTTCATTTTCTGACTGATTTTAGTATCAGTAGGTCCTTTGCTTATGCTTCCATCTTCAACATTCTCTACAATTCCAGCAGATGCATTAGGTTTTTATAACCTATAGTTTGTTATATCTTGCACAGAATCTCCCTTTTCCTGTGTGTCACTCCAAAAGGCAAATAGAACATAGCCACTTTCCAGCTTAGGAAAGACTTCATTTCCATTGGCATTGAACTAATTCCATTCAATCTAAATGGCTAAGTTGATGGAAACATGAACAAAGGAAGAGGAGAGAAGCACTCCATAAACATAATATCTGATGTCATGTGACATCTTAGCACCATTGGCAGCTAGGATAATTATCTACACTAAGCAGGATAAGAACAAGTCAAAATTTGGATAAGACCTTTGGGACACAAAGTCCAGATAAGAACCTTGTTCTCCTTGCACTAGTTCAGTTTGGGTTTTTGTGTTCTGCCTGTTTAAATTCCCCTTGTAATTGCATATTTTCTCCACATTTGTCAATTTTTCCCCAGCTTTTCTGTGTTAGAAAGAGCTGAACTTCACTCTAAAGTTGATTCAGTTATAGCAGCTGTAGAAATTGCTTTAATTTATCTATCTGGCAGAAGTTGTACAGACCATTTCATTCAAAGATGCCTCTCATTTAGTATACAGAAGACTTGTAAGAATGGCCTAGTACATCTCTATAATTTATCCCAACTGAACTGAAAGGAAAACTAGATACCTTTTGCCATTAATTGCAAAAATTTCTATATTTTGATTGATTTTTATGAACTCAGCTACAGATTGCATCCACTGTGGTCCACACTATTTTGTTGTATTACACAAAAACAAAAAGCAGAATCTGCATATTCTACCTTCATGCATTTAATTCTGTTATTTGAGATTGCTGTTTCTAGTTATTTATCACTGTTTTTCCCAAGACAATTGTGACCATTTTGATATGGTCTTTGATCTGTGCACGTGTACATCCTTTCTCAATCAGATGAGCTGGAATAATTTTAATTGTTTGCTGTGTATTTGCTTGCAAATCAAAGGTACTAGAAGAATAGTTCAGCATCGAGATCTGAGAAGGGAGTAACCCTTGAGAGGGAACTGCAGATGTGCAGCTGGATGCTAGGTGAGGTAGCATAGCTGGCACTGGAAAAGAGTTCAGAGCCGATGTGTTTCCACCAATCTTCAAAAGTTCTGAAGAATTAGGAGCTTTATTGGAATTTAGAATTGTAAGGCTCAATGGAATTATGACTGTTCTGCTACTAATGGTGTTAACATTACCGAATATTTGCAGATACCCCACCTTTGCTATTTGAAGCATCTTCTCTGGAGAATGCATTTCAAATTGGAGGTTACCCTTGGCATTATATCATCACACCTAACAAGAAAAAACATAAAGGAGTCTTCCATATTTGTTCTCTGAAAGACAATGCTTTGGTAATATATTCAGAAAGCAGCTTCTCTGAAATTAATGTGTATTATGTTTGTCTCCATCTCTTATTCTGAGTAGTAAGGTAATAGTACCTTTGTTTAGCAGTGTAGTGCTTACACAGGGATCACCCCAGTATCAAATTAGCTATCCCATGGAGTCATGTGTAAAACAGTTTCTTCTGAATTAGTACTGCTTCTCGTATTTCTTTCATTCCAAGATAAATAGTAGCACTGTCAGAGCTACGCAGAACTGTATTTGTGACTTAAAAGTTAAGCCTCATTACCTGTTTCCTTGGTTCCATGGTAACATCCTAATGCACTTCTGACTAGTCAGCCTACTAAATGCTGACTAAAGAATTATTTTAAATTTTAAGAAATTGCAGAGTTTAATCTGTTCCTATTTATTTTTGTTTATGTTCATCATATGAGTACTATGTTGTGTGAGCTCTCCCTCTCAGCTTTTATTTTGAATCTGGAATTGACCTGAAGATCATTCTATATTTCAAGCAACTTCTAGGGCTGTTCAGAGTTTCTTGACTAAATAAGTCTCATCTGTGAATGTCCTTATCTCTTTTGCTTGCCTGATCAAATCAATTATTTCCCTCCTATCTTATTTTCAAAACTGATGTTTCACAACTGTAGCTGAAGATTAGCTTCAATTTTGATTCAAATGGACTTGTAGAATTCTTTTTCATCTGTTTTTTTCTGTGTGGGTTCATGTATTAGGCAATTTGAATGATCGATGTCAGCTAAATTTAACAAGAGAAAGCCACTGCCAAAATCCTGAGATTTTGACCGGCTTGCATCTGATTGCTGAAATCACAAAGTATTCCAGGCTTACGTGCTCCACAAATAATTTGCAGAAAAGAGGCTAAGCCTGAGGTCTGAAGCTCAAGTCAAACTCTGTGCTAATGTTTGTCACATGTATTGACACATCCCATGTCTTGGATACTCAAATAGCAGGAATTATTGAAGTGTTTGCACAGTTTAGGTTAAATCTACATTTTGCTTAGTTTCAGGAGATTTAGGATGATATATAGCTAAGGTACAAGGTTATTGCTTATTGCATATTAAAAATCTCGAAACTGCTCCACCGAGTATCTTGAGAATTGGAACTGAGTCTTTTTATTATTATTGTTGTTGTTTTTATTATTGTTCCACTGCCATCCTTTCTGGTCATGATTAGGAGCAATACTTAAAAACCTCCAGAGGTATATAGTGAGGAGCTCAGTATTTCCTCTTTAATTAGATCTGTGAGACTTTCAAAATACTAATATTCTAAGCTTTCCTTTTCTTCCTCAGGCAAAAAATGGCATACAGGATATGAAATGCTGTTCACTTGAACCTGACTGGATATATTTCCATCCAGATATGTCAGGTAGAATAATCCACGTGGGACCAAATTTGATAAAGTATGAGCCTTTTTTACTCAGATCTTTTTTTCATTAGAGAAGAAGTTGCATAACTGCATATTCAGTAGTTTGACAATTTGCAGGCCCAAACACACATCAGACTATAGAAATTGTAAAATCTATTAATTTGTTGGAATCAAAAGTCCTTCTAGAAACATCTGCAGATTTCCATGTGATGGATGTGGGCACTAGAGGCCACAGTTTAGATTTTGATATGAAAAATATTCAAGGACCACTGTGTCAAAATTTCACTGATAAACATAAATTACAAAAATAATTAATTTCCATTTTATTTATTTACAATGTTTTAACGTACTAGATTTAAAAAGAATATATAGAAATGTTGTAGTAGGCAGATTAGAATACATGACTTACTTTATGATTTCTGTTTCTTTTGTAGAGTCTTAAAGCTTAAGGAAGTTAAAAATCATGCAGATCAAATGGAGATTGCAGAAGATTTTACAATTGTAGCCAACAGAGAAAACTGTGTGAGTTTAGTGTCTGAGATTACAATGCGTGATTTTGAGCTATACACAGGGGGTTTGCATATGTGAGTAATCACTGTGTTTGATGGGCTTTATTCAAGGTTTATTGAAAGACATTCTCTGTCTTCATTGGACTTTAAGCAGTATGAAAAGAATTTTGAAAACAGTAACACTTTCAGGATAGATTTCTGAAACCTCCAGTCTTTCCTTCAGTTTTCAGCATTCTTTATGGTGTGCAGTGTAACCATGTATCATGGATATAACACATACTTAAAAGATGGTGACAGATTTCCTTCAAATGAAGGTGCCACCAAGTGATAACTGTGTGCATTTCTGGTGCTCAGGTAAGTTGGGCATACAAATGCTAGAAATGTTTCAAGTCTCTCATAACTTACGGGTAAGTCTTCATGAGACAACAAAGACAATACATTGTTTCCAAAGACCATTCCTTTTCCTGGCCATGCACACCTGTCACTCTCTTGTGACAAGTCTGGCATTCATCTAAGCCTTGGTGAGCCAAACCAGTGTGCTAAAATAACAGAATAATAACCTGGCAGAAAAGGTAAGTACGTTCCTGCTTGCTTGTTTTACTAAACTGGAGCAGAACAGGACTCATCAGTGGATCAGAAGAGTGTAGAAAGGTGGAATCGAGTGTGAGAGGATGGTTTAAAACTACTGGTAGAACTGAGCTCTTAAATCACCTCAGTTGTTTCACAAAGTCTTTTGTGATATAGAATCACAAAGACACTCTAATGTCAAAAAGGTTAAAGAGCACACGTGAAAAAAATTCTAGGTAGTGCCTGGAACTGTCATTTTGATTCAGCTGACAAGATTATGTCTTATCCAAAAGCAAATTTTTATAGTTTGAATACTGTAAAATGTCTGCAAATCTGTGATACTGATTTTGAAGGTTTTGCAGGAAAAAAGGTTTGTGTATTAAAAGTCTACACAAACTCAAGAACAAAACTTGCACTGAATTCAAAAACTAAATGCCAGGTCATCTAGTAACTTGCCATACTGCTTTTCGAGGGTTGTGTAGATAACTTCTGTCACAGTAAGAAGAAGGAAATATGAGTTCTAATCCTGCCTGTGCTGTGCTTATTCCTTTTGACTTCTATTAAGACACTGATAACCTCTTTTTAAAATATTTCCGGTGTTAATGAAGCCCAATGGAAGCAGACATGGTGGTTTAAGATGCTACTTTCCCCATCTTCTGGAAGTAAGAGTTTAGGAAAAAAAATGGTGGTGATTTAGCAGTTGTAGTTGTCATTCCAGCATCTTGGTTCTAGTCACTTCCGTTCAAAATATTATGGTAGCTAAGAACCTTTGCCACCTCTGTGGTACACCTCTAAATATGAGTAAACAGCAATAATATCTCAACTAAAGTCACCAAGTTCATGAACTCATAAAGAAAACAGCAGCACCAGGGCTATGCATAGCTAGTGAGTAAAACAAGGTCAGAAAGCAAAATATATGAAACAGATACATTGTCAAATCGATAGAAACAAAATTGCTCTGAAGTCTAGAGACATTTTTTTTTTTATGTTTCTCCAAAGGTGAACAATGCTGTTACTGTAACAGCTTCTGGTCGAGTGGTGAAAAAGCGTTTTACCTCGCTGGATGATGACCCAGAACAAGAGGTAACTGATGCAGTAAGAGCACTTCATGGATTATTTCACTGTTTAGCTAGGCAGAAGCCCTTCTTGTTTCAGGTGCAGTGGGTGTAATCATTAGCTGTGTATATCTTTGAGTTCTTTATTCCTCATCTCTTTTTCTTCTTCTAATTGCTTCACATGCTGTTGATCATCTTTTCTCCTTGGTTGACATTTGAGCTTTGAATTTTCTCTTTCTTTCAAGAACTGATCTTATGCCCCAAGATACTCTTAACTCCATGTGACTTCAATGGCACAGAAAAGATATGTTAATGTGACAAACCATTACTCTTTTCTCCATTTAAATATCTACTTTGAACATTTCTTATAAAGCATTTTATGAAATGAAAGAAACTTTTTCTTTTCCTCTGCTTTAGGATCCTCTTGCCTTTTTTATAGTATCTCTAAACTTTATTTTTCTCTCCCAGTTACTTTGATTGGACTGTAGGATAAGGTATTTAACACTTTTCCTTTAAGTAACTGCTTCTTGAGAATGAAAACACTACTTGAGTCTTAAAAGGTTATGAAAAGTATTTTTTAGCTCTCTGTCTAGAGCTGGATCTGTAATTGACATAAGCACAACAGGTAAAAGTCATCAGTTTCTGGCAGTCTCTCCTATTCTTTATTCTGAGGAAATAGATTTTACTGTGGTAAAAATACAGCACAGTCCAGTAAAACCCTTAAGGGTCTGCAGTTTATTTCTATTCACTTTTTCTTTTAACCATAATAAAAATAATTGCACGCAATTTTTTTTCCTGCTGTTACACTTTACTTGTGATTCCAGTAAATGTTTTTACATTATGGAAGAAAAAGACTGGCTTGAATTTAAAGAGTATGTCACAGTGAGATAAAGGCAATTATGACAGCTCACAGTCTTCACATTTTGGTCTCAGTTCTTCACTGACATATAATCTGTGGAGCAAGAGAGATCTGAACAGAACATACAGATCTTTGTGTAAATGGGATTACTCTAATGCACCCATTCCCTCAAAACCAATGATGGTTTAAAGCTACGCTGTCTTTTAACATCTCTGCTTCAAGAGTCTAAAAATATTTCTTCAGCCACTCTAGAAGTACTTCTTTCGTATTTCCTGTACGTTACATATAAAATAAATGTACTGGCGTATTAGGATATTTCAGAACATCACTTCCTTTTCTCCTGCTTAAGGAATTTTGCTGAAATACCCTGACAACTCATGTTGGGAAAAATGCCTGTTGGGTATTGGGCTCCCAAAGTTTTCTTTCAGACCAGAAGATAAGTACTAGAATTTGCCCAATTCTGCTTTCACCTGAAAGAAAAAAGAGCTATACAATTTAGGTAGAGGGGAATGTGAATTTATGTTTGATTTGTAAACTTGAGGTTTTGTTTTTCCTAAGACATTCAAAATTGTGGACTATGAAGATGAATTGGATTTATTATCCACTGTGGCAGTTACTCAGATAGGAGCTGATGGAAGAGCTCACCTTGACTTTCATTGTAATGAACATGGGGTTCTACTTAAGAGTATTCCATTAAAGGAGTCCTGGGATGTGGTAAGGAAAATTCTTGTCTTTTTTTCCCACTGTCTCTTCCCCATACTCATTTACATACCACTTTTGTTAACATTTCAAGCAGATATATAAGTAGTGTTGTGAAGGGATGAGATTTGTATAAAATAATAATCACAACTCTAAAATTGTAAGTACTCCATCAGACAGTAGTTAACTTACATGAAAATCTGCATTATTTGAAATTGTGATTGTTGTTGTTGTTGGTTGAATTGTTTGGGGATGTTTTGGTTGGGGTAAGGGTTGTCCTTGATGTATTTCTGAAGTATTTATCAGCTTAAATACTCAGTGTGTGGCTAGTTACATCAGATTAACTTTGCAACTTGTAAATAGTCTCCCTAGTTTAACTTGAACTACTCATGCATAGAATGAAGCATGAACCTCACTGTGTATACATTTGGGAAGATGGAATGGGCTGTTCATACAGTCCAAGTCTGGGTGGACATCCAACTTGGATGGCCTGAAATTTTCAGCACCTTTGCACCTCTTTTATCATTGACTGCATAGGCAACTTGTGATCTTAAATCGGATGCTCTGAATTTAGGTTCCTAAAATAGGGACGTGAGAAACCTCTCAAAGTTTTAAAATTCTGTCCTTTATATCTGGAAGAGTAATTTCTGTGTATCCACACAAAATTTCTGCCTGATCATGGAGTTCACCAGTGTTAAATATTTTTTGTTCCTTGTGGAAAATGATACGGATATTAGCAAGTTGTGGAAATAGAGACTGCAATCTGATTTTTTTTTTCTCATTTCAGACTTACAGTCATGAAGTTTACTTTGACAAAGACCTCGTATTACATATAGAACAGAAGCCTAACAGGAGATTCAGTTGTCATGTTTATCAAATGGTCTGTGATACTGCAAGAGATGATTCTTAATGCTATGAAAAAAAACCAGAAAGTGTTTTTTAAAAAAAAAGGAGGGAGAACTTTTGTATATATTTAAGCCATAAGCACCAGCTACAGAGACTTTTGGATGCTATTTAAGGATACTGCAAAAGATGATGATTCTTAATGCTATGAAAAAAAACCAGAAAGTGTTTTTTAAAAAAAAAGGAGGGAGAACTTTTGTATATATTTAAGCCATAAGCACCAGCTACAGAGACTTTTGGATGCTATTTAAGGACTCCATACATATGAAGTAGTCAACTACTGTCTTTCTGGCTGGATTTAATCTTAACACTTTATACTGCTACATAAAGTCTTGTTTCTTTTTTTCTTTGTGACACTGTACACTTGCCTGTAGTTCATCATGGCTTTTCATGTATTTACTAGTTCATCATTAATGCTAGATATGCAGCATTTATTGCTTCTCTTCAGCAATAGGATTGAAATACTGGACATCAAGGAGAAAGATGTTGACTTACTTAATATCTACCATCTGCTGTGATCTGTCTTACATAGTTTTACCTATGCAACTCTAATACAAACTGTTAATTAATCAAAGTATGTAAAACTATCTAGGATAAATTTTGTATGTAGTATGAAAATTGTAGTGCTCCCATTAAACCACTTAGACAAAATCCTTCTCTTGGTTTTGTGTGAGAAATAAAATCACTCAGGTTTTCTGGTTGTGTATGTTTTGGTTTAAAGAGAAATATTAATAAATCCTGTATTTTACTGTATTTTTAATATATCTTTTTATATGTTTTTACAGATAGATAGATAGATAACCAAGCAATTTTCTGCCTGACTCTGTTAAGGATCAGGAGTTGTTCAGTGTGAGCCAAAGCTCCCAGCTGTTCACCCTTATAACTGTGTGCAGCCTATCTGATACATTGGAGTGCGGATACATTGAAGTGCTATGTGGTATATTCAAAATATACAGAATGAAAGCTTTCATTTTAAATTAAAAAACACTCACAACAACAAAACAGAAGCTGTAGACTTCATGGTGATAAAGTGTTTCCAAATGCAAGCCAAAGATGGGCTCAGGAGAATAGCTCATCAAAACAGAACTCACTACTGTCACTGTCATCATGAGCATGGTAATTCTAAATGCAAATATTTCTTTTTGCTCCAGGCTTTACTAATTAAGTGTGGATCATTCTAGATGATGCAATAGAGAAGAGCTCTCAAAGAATGATAAAAATTTTCTATTGTGAGTTTTTAAAGAAAGTGTAATGCAAAAGAAAAAGTGAATTACAATTGTGGAAAGAAAAAACAACACAAAAAGGACATTTAAGAAGATAATGAAACAACAGTAGAAATAAAGGGCAGCAGCAACACCCAACTTCCACCCTATCTTCCATAAGTTTTCACTTCGGGTCCAGGAAAGAACACCTGTCCATTACCCACTATTTTATAACTATTTAAGTAATATATGAAGGTAAAAACTAATATGAAGCTGTACTCTTGAGACAGAAGACCCAACCTTTAAGCAGATACTTAAGATAATTTTTATGCTCATTGCTGTTTGGCTTTTTGAAGCAGTTCCTCTCAGAGAAAGACATTTAAACTTCATCTTTTATTAAATAGGGCACGTACTGTTCATGAAGACAAGCCGTAGCTTTCAGGAGTTTACTATGCTTCCTCGTGGCTTATTTTTAAGCTATAGCAGACTTATGAAGTGATAGTCTGTTAAATCTATAAATGTACATCAGTATCTTTAAAAAAAAATGCAGCAATTCATAATGACCAAAAGGCAGCTCAAACTTTAATGGAGTCTTGTGTAAGAAATTCTATCATTCTGAATGCACACTGTTGTTGCATTACAGATAATGGCAGATGTTCCATCCTGGCAGGTCCCACGTGGACATTCTCATTCAGAAACAGAAGAGGTTTCTATTTACTTTAAAACACCTTGAAAGCTATTTAAGAATAGAGAATCCCAGATGACTAGCCCTAAACACTTCTGAGTGTCTTGGCACCCTACTTACAGCCTGGAACACACTATAGAAGCAGAATCATTAAATGCTTATGGTTTGTGCTTTTCAAGCTCTGAGTTGCCTTCTATACCTATGCCAAGATCCAGAAAATTCTAAAAATAAACTTGTGTTTAAATGGGAGGAAAATGCTGACCACAAACCAGTAGTTTTTACTCTGTTTAAAATCACTGTACCTAAACCAAATACAAATACCTGCATGCTTGGTGGCAGCCCACCTGAATCAACTGCTTTTACTTCAAGTAAAATTTCTAAACAAAACTCATCCACCAGAAAAAAAGATAGTACTTTACTTTGCCAGGAGATTTTATATGCAAGCATTTTTAGTCACTGTTGCTGGCAGGTGTGTACTATTGTGTAGTGTCAAATTGATATTAAATGTGAATTAATGCATTAGATTAATTAGAGTAAGACAGAGAAAACAAAAATTTTCTTCACATCTCATAAGCAGTACCTAACTCCTTTATGATCAGGAAACCCATTTACTGATAGGTTTTTATTTTGCAAAAATCAGAATAAGCAACTACTATTATGAAATTGTGAGTACCCTGGCTTCCTGTGATTTTCAGGGGGTGCTGAGCACTCATGCCATGGCTTCTAGAGTATGCAGATAAGGCCCCAATTAATTACATCAAATGCAGTTTCAAGTGCATTCTTTAAAAGATCAAACCTGAAAGGCTTATGGCCTGTGTTTCCATTATTTTCACTAGCACTAGATGCCCAAGGGAAAAAAATTATATATACATATGCAGAGAGATGTAAATATAAGTGAACTGTTAATGTGAGGAAACTCTCAAACACATATTTCAAACATAGAATTGAAGGGATCCTAGCCACTTTTGCCAGCATTCCCAATTAGGTAACTTCACCCAAACTTTCTGCATTTTCAGTGTGGAGAAATGTTTCTTTATTCTTTTTTTTTGTTTTTCTGAATGTGTCCAGTTACTTTAACAGCACAGTTTCTTGCTCATTTTATTCTCATTTTCTCTTTTATTTTCCTCTTGTTATTAAGAAAAATACCATTTATATTACTTATTGGTAACAGAAGATTGCCAAAAACTCACCAGCAAGATTTTTTTTTCCCATATGGAACTGTAACAGCTATTCCACAAGATGGAACAGCTAATAAATTAATTTAGTTCCCAGTTATAATAAAGATTGTTAATAGGAATACCTGCTAGAAAGGACACCCATACAGGGTGGCATGTAGGCTGAGTGCTTTCTGAAAGAACAGTTGTGAGGACCTGCTGTTTGCTGCTTAAAGCAAAGTCACTGAGCACTCCGCCTGCAAAAAGCAAAATGTTGGTCTAGTAATTAAAAAGGCCATGGGCTAGTGAATTCATGTTGGAATTCACCTAAGGTTGGTTGATACAAGCTTTCTGCTGTTGCCAGAATGAACAAATCCTAAACGATAAGCGCAAAAAGGGGGAAGTAGTAACACTGGTTTTCTAAGACTGAACCACAAAAGAATATATAGAACAGCAACTGAGTTCTTTTCTAACTGCCAAGTATCGCTACACTACGAAACCTTTAAAGAGCTTCTTTTTTCTGGACTTGATCTGATATATCTGTAGCAATGCCTCACCAATAATAACTGAATTATATCAACAATTCAGAAAGGACAACTTGAAGCTCTCTGGTTGCTAGACTTTGGCATTTATACAATTATAACTTTAGTATTTATTTCTGCTTTACAGAAATTACAAAAATATGATCAAAATCTTCAGGTTATTATATTCTTATATTCTTATAGAATATAGAAAGAATTAGAAAGAATATAGAAAATAATTTTATGCCAGTGCATTCAAATATTTATAGATTGAATAAAGTAGTTAAAGTGCTTGCTTTGGCTAATAAAAGATTAACAATTGCAAAAATAGGTTGATTGGTTTTCTTGGTTTAGATTTTTTTTTTTAATAGAAGGAACTAGGTATCCTAGCGGAGTGAGGAGTTACAATAATGTGGTTGTTAAGAACCGCTTGGTGTAGTTTAGTAACTCATTTAGAAAACTGGGAGTACAAATGTCCTATTCCTGCCTGAGTGGAGAAGGAATACTGTGTTGTTGAGAACATTGTATTTTTAGGGAAGAGTAAGTGCACATTCTTCTCAGGAAGAAAAAAGGAAACATGGTAGGGGAAGCTAAAATTCACTGGAATTACTCCACAAAGTGACTCAAGGACTCTGGCTTACTTGAATGCTGCAGGACAAGCGATGCATTCCACATGCTAGACTTGCAGTCTCTCCAGACAGTCCCCAGTAACAGCTGCTTGCCAGAAGACAGATAGGAAAATTATTTTGGTAACGTGTTTACTTAGATGTTCCACATTCAGACTCATACATTGGCAGTTTTCCCTATTATCTTCTGTATCTGCAGTTAGTCTCAACTTTGGATGTTGCCTGCCTCTAACATGCAATTTGCAGCACAGTTGCGCACATTTCCATGCTCTGGGGCAATGGAAGTCTAGGAAAATCCTGGATGTTGACACCACTCTCTTCCTATTATAGCCCTTTGTAATGCCACTGCCTCTTCTTTGTACTGCCTGAAAGCTGTCTTGATCTAGTGACTGTCTTAGGAACATTTTGTTTTGTGGACCAAAGCAGCATACTTCCTGCATTTCTACTTCAACAAAATCACTTTTTATTTTCCACTTCACCATGACATCTCAGTGACTGGCTCAGGACAAAGAAGCAAAAATGGGATCCCAAAAGTGCTAGCCCTTTATTTGTATTTGATAAACATAGCTGTTTAGAGGTCCAGGTGCAATTTCCCAGCCTAGAAACTTAAAAGACATGAAGGAATGGCTTCTCTTGATAAGATTTGCTTTGAGCATAAAAAGAGTGCACATCCTGCCTTTCTCTTTTCATTTGGGTACATATTCACTGGCAAGGCTGGTGAGTGGTAGGGAAGAAAATAAGAAAGCACAAGCCAAATAAAAACTGAAAGCAGTAAAACTTCATAATCTTGCATTGACAATTCCAACTATTGTCCCACAGTTCCACAAGTTTGAAAAACTACAAAATACTTTAATTATTAGAAAAATATCCTACAACTCACAGAAGCAAAATGTTTATGGATTGAAGGTCAATAAAGAGTTTCATTGCACAGGTAACAATGACTGGCCTATAACCAGCATGGCATTTTGGACAAAAGCTGCACTATGTGCCTTATTTTATCTCAGCAAAAGCTCTTTCTAGGGTGGAGAATAAGTAAAAATCATTTATTGGAAGAGTCTTGTTCCATAGTCACAATTTGCAATTTGCAAAGACAAATTAGTGATGTTCTCAATAGTAAAGGTTAAATGGCTCTGTTGCTTAGGCATTGAACTCAGTACCAAAAAAGAGTAAAAGGATCATTCTGGTTTGTTTGTGACATTCAAACACTAATTACTTGAACTCCTTTGTCTGTATTACTCCTGGTAAGATAACTTCTACAGGGGGATTTCTAAAGCTTCCACAACAGTCAGTTAAATCAGCTGCCAGAACAAAGCTGACTGGACAATCTCAGCACTTCATTTGTTTACAAAATGAACAGCCATCAGGCTTCTGAAAAACTCATCTAAGTGCTTTAAGGGATACTGTAACTTATCTGGAATATACAGGTCTAAGGCTTAGATCTTAAATTACTTGTCCAGCATGGAAAAACAGAGATGAAGTCGTAGCTGGTAAAAGAGACTCTAATCTTATTCTAAGTACAGCTCTGACAAGTCAGTTATTGGTCACTGGAAACTAGAAACACTTCCTGTATTTAAAAAGTTACATCAGAAGCACAAAATAATGGCCTATGGTGACATGGTGTGTTGCTTAGATAGGCATTTATGTACACGTATGTTTAGGCTGCTGCTCTCAGAATATATGAATGGTACAGCAATGATGACAGCATTTGCCAAGTACCACATGTCCAATACTGGCAGGAATCCATTGCTGCCTCTTCAAAATAATCTGGCAATCTTTGTCTGTTTTGTAGGTCTTATTTTGCCTGTCTACTTTGTAGGTTCTTCCAGGTCTGAAGTCACAGTTATCCTACATCTGACAATGCAGCAACCCAAAGAAAGAAGTGCATGTTAGACCACGTTCCAACAGAACTGCTGAGAGGGAACACACACTGATAGAGTTGGTAATGTACTGGAAAAATACCATTGTCTCGAGGAGACAGAGGCTCTGGAAAAGAATAGAGATTGTGAACTGCTGTAGACCTATCCACAGTAACAGTTAACAAAAGCAGGTGTTCATTCATCCAAGAGACTTGAAAGCCCCATACAGGCTAGTTTCATTTTTATGCCAGTGTTTATTTTCCAAGCAAATTACCAAGTGCGTCATTCAGCCCTCAGCAGTCAGCTGTATCATGTTGAGTTCCTGTGCCCAAGTAAAAATGAAATCCACTTGGACATCGTAGCTGTGCTAAGGATTGCTTCTGATTCTGTACCAATCTGACATTTGCACCAGGTGGGCAAGAAGAGGTGGAAGAACAGGAAATGTGGAGAAATACAGGCCAGAGTTACTAATGGTGCTGCCTGAAATCTCTTCTGCACTACAGATGTTCCATAAAGAACACTTCACTTTGTCTAACAATTTATTTTGCACTTTGTTCTGGTTTGGTTTATTTAACAATCTCTAAGCTTTAGAATGTCTTCAATTCTATTTTTAAAAAAATTTGTTCATCGTTACTTGGTAAAACTAGGCTTCATTTTCAGTTCAGTAAAATTTTGTGTCTGCTCTTGTTATTTGCTGCTTTAACAGGGTAAACCAGTTTGAGCTATAGGAATTCATGAAAGTTTTCCAAGAGATATAGTTTTAGGTTAAGTAAAATCCACTTGAGTAGAAGATTCCTAAATGGGACTGTTGGGATACTGGATGTAATCAAAGCTTGTTGAAATCAGTGTCAACTGGAAGCATTTTGCAATTGGGAGATTTAAGTTCATAGGAGGTAAATTAAAAGAAATATTTATGTCAGTTTTTAGGCTTTACAGAGACAAAAGTAATTTTATTAGACCATTCCATATAACTGGAAAGAATGGACACATTTTGGGGCCTGTGAATCCATTTTTTTTTAATTTCATGTAAAAATTTTGAAATTCCCTGTATGGAACTGATATGCACCATGAAACTGATGCTTTGCAATCTCTAACATTTCAACATAAATATGAAGGTTTTACAATACTCTTTAAGGAAATACTAATTTTTTTTTAAAGACATCAAAGATTGTAAGATTGTTTAAAAGACAATGAATAAAGGATTCGAGATAAGTAGAGAAAAAGTTATTTTTGCAGGTAAAAATATCCCCAATTTCATAATGTATAAACACTATTCTGTTTAACACACATGATATTTTTTGTGCATAAGCAGGCAGCTCTATGGCTTTATTATATGCTGGTTTGCACAGAAAACTTTCATTTAAGAATCCATAAAAAACTTAGTAAAATTTTTATGACCATAATATTGAGATGACCTGTGTGCCTCATACGCTAATGACAATCTGGCACCCCTGCAAGTTCATGCATGACTGCATTCATCAGACGATTCAGGACTTAGATCTTCTCTTAGATGCTGTGACTCGTGAAATTTAACAATATGTGTTCTAGTTACCATTGTGAATAGAATGAGCAACCAGTTAAATCCTGAGGGCAGGTCACAACAAATCCATGCAAATTAAAGCTAATATCTTTATAAAGTGATGCGCAAGTCAAGCTTTCCTTTAAAATGTCAGCATCTATTTTCAGGAGATTAAAGAGAATTATGAAGAAATATATTTGCATCCCTCTCCAGTCTGGCTAGGTCTTCATGTCTCTATGTACATATTTCCAACATGTTAGTAAGTACGGTGTTTGAATTGGCAGTATTCTACCAAAACTATTTTAAGTTTCATAAAACTATTTCCTTTCATTTTCTAGGCCTCAATATGTGTGAGATACCAGAGAGCTCAAATGCTAGCCAGAGTAAATAGTATTTTTTTCTCTCAATCAGTTAATGAACTTCTAATTCATCTATAGTTCAACGCTACATATATTTTAAAGATAAGCTAATGCAATACCAGGAAAGTAGTGTTGAATGTATGTTTGGGCATATCTCCTACTACATTTGATGGGCTTCAGAGCCAGCTGATTGATACCAGAACAAAAAGTAACTGCTGCCTACATGATTTGACCAAACTGGTCTGATCGATCACGTTATATTTTTGGCAGGTTGCCTATTGTCTCTTTTGCAATTCTCTTTTATTTTCTTCTGTTTTCCTCTCTAACCTCCCTGCAGTGGGCCTTTCTATACCTATTGGAATTGTCTAAATTTTAATGCATTCCCTTTCTTTGCTAGTGGATATTTGATACATTTGTGCTATTCAACAGAACAATCCACATCCTCCTGCATACTTAGGCCAGACTCCACATATGAAACTGGTTAGTATCTGTTCTATATTTGCAGCACTCAGTGAATCCAGTGGGAAGGGGGCAATCATGATGGCAGGACTGTGCTCCAGGTACAGTACATCAGCGTCTTTAAAAAAAAAAAAAAAAAAAAAAAAAAAAAAAAAATCAGTGTCTTTAAGCGCACTCCTCCTTCTCTGCATTTTCTGCGTACGCCTCATCATAACAGCGCTCCTGCTTTATCTGTAAGTGCTTATGGGTGTGGTGGCTTATCTTTATGGCGGGTCTGTAAACTCCCCAACCTCCACAACAGCCTCTCGCACAAAACCCGCAACCATCAGCTCCCCTCCTCGGCTGACGGCGGGGAGCGCATTGGGGCTGCCACCCTGGCAGGGGACAGGCTGACACAGAAAATTCTTTTCTAAGGCGGAGTTCTGAATGCGACGGGACGCTCGGAGAGGGTAGGGTGGAGGGGCACGGAGTGCCGCCCTGCTCCCGCCCCTGCAGCGTCCCGTCCCGTCCCATCCCCGTCGGCTCGCCCCTCCTTCGCGGCGCTCGCTGCCGCGCACGGCGCTCGAAAGATGGAGGACTACGGGCGATTCTTGGCG
>VWZT01016356.1:88202-197604 GCA_013397055.1 Pachycephala philippinensis | reverse complement strand
GGTCATCCCCTCCCTCGTCTGGGTCTTCCACTACCGCGAGGGGCTGAGCTGGGACGGCAGCCCGGCGGAATTCAACTGGCACCCCGTCCTCATCATCACGGGCTTCGTCTTCATCCAGGGCATCGGTGCGTCGGGGTCCGGGTCGGCTCGGGGCTGCCTGGGCTCGGGGCTGCCTGGGGCCGGGGCTGCCTGGGCTCGGGGCGGCGGGGCGCGGGAAGCTCCGGGCGGAGCGGGTGACAGCGGGAGCGCAGCAGTCGGTCTGCGGTTTAGGAAAGCCAGCACTCCCGGAAAAGGGACAAAAAGTCCCTTGTAATAAGCCAAAATTGCTACATGTGGGGTTTGGGTTGTTTCGGGTTTTTTTCTGCAAGCACTTGTTTATCCTGGCCTGGGGATTGCCGTGGACTTTGAGTAAGGCTTGCGGGGTGTGTTTTTCCTAGGCAGCTGGAATTTATGCAAGTTGAAAATCGAAATGCCAGAAATGCTGCCCTAGGAAAGTTTTTCTTTTGGCTCTCTTCTATGTCCCAAGAGGAGACAGGAAATTCAGTACCACAGAAGCTTGATCCAGGAACGGGGCTTTTGCCAGAGAAAACGTAGCACCATAAGCACTATTAAAATGCAGTTCTTCAGCCTAGACTTAACATTAATTTTTTTGTAAAGCATATATCTTAAATTAATCATTTATTCTGTTGCTTAAATAATGTACAATTACTAAGATACAGGGTTGCTTCTTTTTATTTCCTTCTCTTTTTTTTTTTTAAATTTATTTTTTTAAGAGTGTATGAACTTTGGATTTCAAAGAGTTCAGCTGTGGAGTAACATTTTCCCATTACACTTCCAACCAGTCAAAAGGCTGGAAGATGCCGAAGGCTGTCTAGTTCTGGCTATGAAGGGGATGATGTGATTTGAACATACACTGTAAAATTCTGTTTTTCAGTGGGAGTGGGACTGTTCTCAACCTTCTCGTGGCTTCAAGTTGCAAACTACTATTGAGCAATAAACCACATTTTGAAGTTGTTTTACATCATTTTGCGCAATAGGAAGTGTATTTCCATGCTATAAATAAGGAATGAAAACCACCTGTTGACTTCACTAAGATCTATACTATCTAATGTGCTCAACATACCGTTTTTTATATAAGCATAGAACTTTTGAAGAAAATAGGGAGAGGTTTTCTGCAGCTTTTTCCTATGTATTTTCTTTTTTTTTCCTCTGAAACTCATTTTTTTTCCTGTGTCATAGAGAAAGGGGGTTGCCTCAAGCCCTGTATAGGTAAGGATATATGTAAAGTAAATGGAAGTTTACCATAGCTAAGAAACCACACATATACAAGGAATTCACTAATAATAGAGCACCATTTAGGGAGGAAATCCTATTACATAATAGGAAAAGCAAAGTTGGAGACTGAAGGACTATTGTAGTAAATCAGATGAAATGTCAGATAAGATACCACTGTGAATCTGATTCAAATTTGGCTGACAGAAGTCTGCCACTGTATTCAAAGCAATTTGGATGAGACTGGGAAATCAGATACCTCTTTGAACACATATAAGAAAAAGAAGTCTTTAAGTAGTTGAAAGTAGAAAGGTGTAGCTAAAAAAACTTGGTTGAATTTGTGTAGAGGATTTTAGGTAATAACTAAACCAGTTGTTTCTTGAGTTTATTAGCCTATACAAAGGATGGAAATGTTGTGTTGTTGGTCTGTAGGAAGTAGAAGGGATGACTACAATACAATGAGCATACTGGGAAGTAGATGTGCCCTAATAGAAGTGTTGTATATATCTTGTCAATCAAATAGCAAAGCTGTAGGCATGTTAACATAAGTACTTATTCTTTGTGGATCAGCATCTATGGGTAAATTATACCTGAAAAAACACTGTCAGTGCACAGAAATTGCCCACAAGATTTCCTATACTTAAGATAGGAAAAACATGGGCAATAAAACTGTGTGCGTATTAGTACAGCAACATTTTGGAAAATAGTATGAAAAAAACATGAGGAAAAAGTGAGTTTTAAGAAGAGCTTGAAGGAATAGTAGTGTGATAAAATGGGTTAAACAAGTAAATGAGGAAATCTGTCTTATTTACATGTGCAAATGTTGCAGTGACTGTAGACTCAGGGCATGCTTCAAAGGAGTATTTGCATCATAGTTTGTGTTTGACCTGTAAATGATAATGCTTGGTTCTCTCCCAAAGGACTAATTAAGAAACCTATCAAGATATAATGTCGAATAAATTATTTTTAAGATTTTCCAATTCTCACCTAATAAAAAACCATTTTTTTTTCTACAGAGATGTAACAATCTCTGTTGCAGACTGAGGAGCAGCATGGTGGCTTTTGGGGTTGTGGAAGATTGAATAAAGAGTCAGAACAAGCAGGGTGGGGTAGTCTTTGTCTTCCACCCTGAGATCAGACTTCTACTGCTTAGGAGTCATATGTAAGTTCGATACAATAAAGTTGTAAGTCGACTATAAATCTTGGAAGGTGCTTGGAAAATTAATATTCCTCTCATATATGATTCATAAGTATCATATAACTTTTATTTTAAGCAGGCTTAAAAAATGAGGGTGTAGTCTAACAGCAGCAGCATATCAATAAAGGAATATGACACAAATGTTAATTAAGAGAGCTTACACAGAAAAGAGAAGAAAAAAATCCAGGTCTGCCACATCACCATGTGGTGTTACAGAGTCAATTCAATTTCATTTGTTTGGATTAAATTATCTAAGAAGATGAGACAGTCTTAACAGCTTACCATGGCTGAAATACTTAAAATACTACTTTTTTCCTCTACTTCTCCTTTCAGCTTTCTTCTTGACTCAGACTTCACCTTCCCACCCATTTGTTTGTGCCAGCTCTGGCCACGGTCAGAGGCATAAACTGAATTAACTCAACTAGCAGAAAATTACCAAATACACCCCCACACCCACCCCAAGTACCTTTCTTTCTCAAATAGAAAGCTGAATGGCCTGCACAAAGGGTCTCTGAACTACCATGGATGGGAGAAGGGAGATGATGGACAATGTGTAAGAGCAAGGAGAAGGAGTGCAAATCTATTTTAAAGTAAGCATAGTCTTTCATCTTGAAATTACAGATAAAACTTGCTCTGAGTTATCTGACATGCGATTACTTTTGCTTCAAACATAAAATATTTCTTCAAAGGAAAAACAGATAAATGCTGGAGTTCCTAACATCCTAGGGGCTGCAGAATTCTCAAGAACTGGAAGGGCAAATTACTGGTGACCTGTAAGGGTCTCATCACAGGCAACTTTTGAAGACACCATTCTCTTGACGAGCTTAATTGAGTCCCTTTGAAATCATAAATCAGCATTTCTCCATTCTGGTGTTAAAAGTTATTTCCAAAGAATCTCGCAGGCATTCAGAACTTTCCAAAAAGTAAGCAACAGGATCAGCCAAGAAGGAACAGAAGAGGAAACAGGAGGAGGGAAGAGGAACAGCTGTGACGTGCTGTGCAGTGCAGCCCCTGTGCACTCACAGAGCCATTCTGTGTACCTTCTAAGCTGGAAGGCATCTCATAAGCAATCCATGACACTTCCCTACAACATGTGAAGTACATGCCAGCAATACTAGGAAGCTAACTCTAGAATTTTACCCTGTGCATTTGTCAAAGGACAGATGTCCCATGCCATATAAAGATATTGCAAGGTAACTTTGTCCTGTGGGATGTGTTTTAAAATCATAGTTCAAAACAGGAGTAAGATCTGAGTCAAAAAGCTCAGTCTAGGATACCTAGCCTGTCAAATTTCTTAACAGTACTAGAGATGCTCTACCTTCATAAAGTTCTTCACAAGGCTGCTTTACCATGTCACCACCAAACATTCTGTACGTGTGCTTTTAACCCAGGCTGTTTCAGTTTTCACATGAAATTACACAACACATCCGAGTAAGTTTTTAAGAGCTTGTACCACTGAAAGGCGAATCTTCCTTCTCTTCCCTTCATTCTCCAGATTGTCTTCTTTCCTCCTGCAGGTCAGAAAAGCACCAGTTATGAGAAAGACAGGGAGAAGCACCCAGAAGTGGTGATAGGGAAATGGAACTGTCTTTTCACGTTGATAAATCTGCTAAAGTTGCAAGGTGTAACTTCACACAAAACCCTCACAGAAAGAGGATTAAACCAAACTGTACCATCATGCATATGTCCTGGGCCGTGGCGTGTAACATGGTAATGGATGGTATTGTTAACAACTGGCCAAACCGCTAGTCTGTTATTCCTTGGTTTTCTATTGCAATGTTTATGAGAAACAGCTTAGAAAATTCAAGGCCTAGAGATCTGAGACTATATGGACAAGTGACTAGGGAATTTGATAGGGATTTTGGAAGTTACATCAGCTAGATGACAACAAAAAAACCCTTGACCCTCTGAGATCAAAGACTGAAAACTGAGACCAGGACCTATGCTCATCAATGCTGTCTTCTTCATACAGAGTCCAGTACTCTGCTGCACTTTGAATAAATTATTGACAATACTGCGGGACATATGCTAGGGAAGATTTACTGGGAATATCCTGATGGGATGTTGAGGCTTGTTTGGGGCCTTTTGACACAGCTGCTTTACAAAATTAGAAGTCATTATCATTAGTACTAAGTTGATTCATAATAGTCTAATGCAGGATATTATTGGCAGCCAGCTGAACATGAGCCAGTGTGTTCCCAGGTGGCCAAGAAGGCCAAGAGAATCCTGGCCTGTATCAGAAATAGTGTGACTGGCAGGACCAGGGCAGTGATTGTTCCCCCTGCACTCGGTACTGGTGAGGCCGCACTTCAAATCTTGTGTCCAGTTCTCGGCCCCTCGGTACAAGACAGACATTGAGGTGCTGGAGTGTGTCCAGAGAAGAGCAATGAAGCTGGTGAAGGGTGTAGAGCACAAGTCTGAAGAGGAGCAGCTGCGAGCGCTGGGGATGTTTAGCCTGGAGAAAAGGAGGGTCAGGGGGGACCTTATCGTTCTCTACAACTCACTGAAAGGAGGTTGTAGCAAGTGGGGATCAAACTCATCTGCCAAGTAACAAGTGCTAGAACAAGAGGAAATGGCCTTCAGTTGCACCAGGGAAGGTTAAGATTGGATACTTGCAAAAATTTCTTCACTGAAATGGTGGTCAGGTATTGCAATAGCTGCCCAGAAAAGTGATGGAATCACTGTCCCTGGAAGCTTTCAAAAAACATGCAAATGTGGTGCTCAGGACGTGGTTTCGTGTGGACATGGCAGTGATAGGTTAATGGTCAAACTCGATTATCTGAGAGGTATTTTCTAACCTTAGTGATTCTAGGATTCTATGATTCTAACATTATCATGTAATGTCACTTCGGGGAACTGTTGGAGATGATAACCTTGGTGTGCTGAATCATATTTATGTAATAGATTGCTTTAAGACAGTCAAACCATCTTAAAAGCAAGGTTTCTATCTTCCTGATTTTGTAGGATTTACTACTGTTGCTTTTTAAAGTAGAAAGCCAAGAACTACCAAAGTGCTGTATATATTTAAATATTCTAAGGAATGTTTTCATTCCAGTATTAGATTTTCACACAGTATCTAAAAGCATACATTGATTTAAAATCTGATCATAGTATGGAAATTCGACTTGTAAACTGTTTTCTTTGTGAATTATTTGGTGTAGTACTGTATTTATTGAAACACATCCAAGTTTAAAAAAAGTGTGAACAGAACTTGGAAAGAATTTGTAATTTATTACTACTATTCATCAGAACATGCACAGAGAATATTCTATTTATTTTCCATAATCTATGATTTGCCTAAAATGCAACGGTTATGGAGAAGTAATGAATGACTAAGGCACACGAGAATCAATTAAGTAAATTTCTAATCTTTGCATTTATCAGGTAATACTTTTTCTATTTCTTAATGTTTGGAACACGTTTGTTTTTTTAAAAAAAACCTACATCAATTATTATTCCTTTGTTTTTTTATAGCTAATTATATATAAGATTTTCACTGTAACTTCATAAGCAGAAGCCTTAAATTAGGATGTGATGAATCACTGAGTGGAGCTCAGACTTCTTGCTCGGGCAAGACATTATAGATGGGGGCATTAGTCTTTATTGGTCAAATTAGCAGTTGTCCTCATAAATATTTGTCCCCTCTTATCTGAATATACTTATGTGCTGTCACACATTCAGAATTACTGCCTAGTTTATACCAAAGGTACCTGGAGCTTCAGTGATCTCATCCGGTCTGTTTGTGTCCCGTGTGGAAAGCACCTGGGTCATATGACAGAGAGGGGACAGTTGTGGCAGGACAGGGGCAGTGAGGATCTTGTAGAAAACTTGGCAACAAGCAGCCCTAGGTTAAGTTATTCTTCTGGACCATTTGGAGTTAGATCAATGGATATTATTGTTTTGTTCAGACTGGACAAAACACTGTCTGCTAGAGTTATTAATTCAAGTATAGGCAAAACTTCCCTACGTTCATCTAACAGCGGTGGAAGACTTGTATTTGTCCAATGCTTTTGTCTCCTAAGAGCTGGATTATGATTCCCTTATGCTGAAGAGCATTTTCCCATTTGAAGTACTCCTATTGATACCAATGTAACAGCCAGTCATACAAGTATCTATGCAATTAGAGAATAACATTATCCAAAGTTGGCAAAGACAATAAACATTATACAATAATCCTACACACTTTCTCAACAAGTGATCTTCTCAACATAAGAATCAGGCTATATTGCTCCAATCTGACTAGTAGCAGAAATAAAAAAAAAATCAAAATCCTATGCCAAATCCCTGTTAGATCAATTTAATGACTGAGGAAAAGATGACACCAAGTTGTTTACTGGGGTCTTTTTTTTTCAAATACACTTAGGTTTCTGTGATTTTTTAAATTAGGAATAAATCCCCTAAAAGCTACATTTAAGCCTCGGTCGTATATTTAGAATATGCTATGCTATGTGTATGAGAAAAAGCCTTTCAATAGACTTTTTTAGAAGATTACAGGTTGGATTTTACCGTAATTTACAATGTAACTATGCGAATTATGCATAATTATTAACATCTGAGAGAAGTTATCCTATAAGGCATAAAATTCTGTTTCTCTTCTTTTTTCAGCTATTATTGTGTACAGATTGCCCTGGACCTGGAAGTGCAGCAAACTCCTAATGAAGTTCATACATGCTGGATTAAATACCATAGCTATGATTCTTGCAATTGTTTCTATGGTAGCCGTGTTTGATTTCCACAATGCCAAGAACATTCCTAACATGTACAGTCTGCACAGCTGGATTGGGCTGACTGCTGTTATATTTTATTCTCTCCAGGTCAGAATCTAACTGTATTTATAATCAGGTGTAAATTTGAAGGAAGTTTTGAGTAATTCAGGCACAATAGGCTCTCCCTAGTACATTGTAACTACTGGGACAGCCATTTTACACTCTGATTTGGCAAATTAGCATGCAAATGTACAAATACTGGATCATTGACTTTGAAGAAAAATGCATTTTTAAGCGTGCTTTGTTTATTTGCTGGGATAACGGCCATTAATTTACAATACAGTTACACAGTAGTGTGTTTCTAAGATCTATTAACTCCTGAACTTTCAGCAAGTTATTTGGTTTGTTGGCAGCATATTTAAATATAGTTAGAGCATTTATTAAGGAAGTCTCAAATGAATTAACAGCTTTTCTTTTTTTTTTCTTTTTTTTTCAGCTGTCATAAATTTAAGCAGTCACTTCTTGGCCTTAAGACTTTTGTTAATCAGCAGAACAAGTGCATCAGGGAGCAGTAGAGATGTAAAGGCTCTGACATCTGAATGAGCTACTACTGGCTAACCAGTTTTCCTGAATCAGCAAACTTCGATAGATGTTCAAGGGCATGCTTTAAACTGCTCCTCTTGGCAGAGGATTAGCATTATTGTAATGTAAAATGAGCTAACTTAGTACGCTTTGCATTTGGCAAAGAAGAGCAACCATGCCCTGAAATTTACAGAACACATACAGATGCTTCTGTGTATACATCCTGAACTCCCTATACTGTGTTATTACACTATGGAAATTTATTTTGTTCCTTCCAACATTTTTTTTTTTCCAAACCACTAAAAAGAAAGAAGACTTAATTCTCTATGATCAAGCACAGAAAATCCTCAGCTAAGGGATTTGGGTTCTGAACTTCATTCTTCACTGCTCAGGCTAGGAGGTACAGGAAATAATGTTGAAATAGTGTTTGTAACACTTGGGAAAAAAGAAAGCATATTGCAGCATTGTTGAGTATATTCTCTATAGCAGAACAAATTCATAAGAATGAATATGAATGAATAAGAAAGAACAGTGTTAAGATATTCTCTGTCCTAATAATACAGCTATTTTAAGGAAGTCTGTGCTGCCACTACACTGAGTATCAGTATTTTTTCTAATGGTTAAATGAAGAATTGCGAGTACGATCTTAGTTCTACTTTTCATTTTGCTACTATAAACATGACCAATGGCACTTAATGCCTTGCCTGTCATATCAAAAGATCCTTGGTGTTCCTTCCTCCAATCTGGGATCTAATTCTCCAGTCAGAGACTGATGTTTGTTAAGTGACTGTGCACTACTAAAAAGAATCATAAAGTAGTATCTTTGTAAACAGAGAAGACACTCGGCACTTACCAGGAGTGGCATGTCAGTCCTACGCTCACATAATACTCTGCCTACAGGAACAATATTGTAACTATACTGTATTTAAAGTCAAATGTAGGTAAATCAGTATAGCACACTGACATAAACTTAAGAATAGGCTAAAATGTAAAATGAGACTGTCTCGTGGAAAATTATGTCTCTGGAAAGAAGTTCTCAAAAATTACATGAAGCTCTAAATGAGTTCTCACAATGCTGTGACAACAGGAAAAAGATGGCATTAGTGAAACTAATATGAAATATTATGGAATATTTTTTTTTAAATATAAAAGAATGATCAGAAAAATAAAAAGCAACAAACACAAAGAAACTCTGGAAAAGTAATTTGAGAGCTGGAAAAGCTATCTTCCAGTGCAAGACTTAAAAAACTCCAACTGTTTGGCAGATCTAAGATTAAGAGATTTTTTGATTATGGTGTACTAAAAAGCTTCCCAGGAAGAAAATACCAGGCTCTCCAATACATCATGGAAATACAAAACAAGGACTAAGACTGGAAGTTAAAGGAAGATGAAATACAAATTCATGCCCTGCATCTAATTTAGCAGCAGGGGCGAGTAACGGTAGAACAAACTGAAGACAGGATGCAACCTCAATATGACTGGGCAAGCCTGTGACTGCAACCATGGGACATGATGGGTTATTTTCCATCACAAAATTAGTGCTAATGGGAGGACTAATGTCCCCTGAATAACTTGATGCCATCCATACATGTCTTCACTCTGTAAATGCCATGTGATTGATATATTGAGAGACCATTCCCCTTCTAAAGATAGGCACTTGAATTTAACTGAAATTCTTACAAGGTAAAATTATTTAATCCACTTAAGTCAGAAGGTTAGACTGCCTTCTGATGTTCCTTTATGTGCAAATCTGTAACAGGAGCAGAGAACAGGACTGGAAGAGACTGTAAAAGTGTAGCTCCTCACACCTTTACTATATTAGTGAATTAGTGACACTGAAAACTTGTGTTTCTAGTACTTAGTTTGGTTGGAGTTTCAGCATTATCAGTAAGTTTGGACACTGATATTAGGTAGGATGATTTATAAAATATTTATGTCTGCTTCCCAAGTGCTAATCCAGAATTTTGCTTTGGTTTTGACAGGAAATACATTCAAAAATAGAAATACCAATTCTTTTCAAATTTTTACCTGAAGACATCTCAGAATGGAATTTTATGATTATTTTTATTCTGCTTGTGAAGTGCAGTTTGTTTTCCATCTAGCTTTAACTATGAATCTGCTTTGTTTCTAGCTTCTCTTGGGTTTTGCTGTTTTTCTGCTCCCTTTTGCTCCAGTTCATCTCCGTGCAGTTCTCATGCCAATACATGTTTATTCGGGTCTTACCATCTTTGCAACAGTGATTGCAACAGCTCTCATGGGAATCACAGAAAAGCTTATATTTGCATTGTAAGTATCTGTTTCCATTTGTTTATTAAGGTTATTCATTGTAAACTATACTTCCATTTGCCTAGAATAATAGGCATCCAGTATTGGGACACTGTTTTGTTTTTTTTGTATTAAAAAGACCCACCTAGCAGGAGACTGCTGTTTTTAGACCAGGATTGTCTTTAAAACAATCTTTTCTGACCTTTTCTTTCTTTTTCCCCTTTCAAAGGAAAAATCCTGCATACAGTGCATCCCCACCAGAAGCGACTTTGGTCAACTGTCTTGGTCTTTTGCTTGTCATATTTGGTTCACTTATTTTGTGGATGGCAAGCAGGCCCCATTGGAAGCGCCCCCCAGCAGAGAATGCTAAAATTCTGAGGCCCATTGCAGCAATTCCTGAAGGCACAGAAGTAGAATCCACAATGACAAACAGTAGTAATGCAGATAAATCTGATCTGAGGATCAATACTGAAGCAGCCAGAAAACAAAACATCAAATTTGATGAAGCAGGACAAAGATCAACTATGTAAAGAAAACACACAGAATAAAAGTACTATTATACTGCCAAATTCCCCCTGGGGAGGGTCCTTCTAATTTAGTTATATTGATATGTAAGTAGGTTGGGGGTTTATTTTCAGTATGGCTTGCTGAACGATACTCAAGTTGTCTGCAAAGGGATTTCAATTCTTGTAAGTCCCAAACATGTATTGGTCCATGCCTAGTCCTCGTTTAAAAAAATGAGAGCATGAATGACATCACGTAATGGGAAAATCACATAATTGGAAACTGTTTTCCATCTCACTTCTTAATTTAATGCTTGTATCTCTTATAGTCATGAAAAATTTAACAAGATTCAGACTAAATTTTGCTCTTGAGTGATTTTTCAGATTATGAATCAGCCATGGAGTATACCAGACAGAATAATTTAGTTTGTCACACATAAATTTTCTGGTAGTTTTCACTTTTTTAAAGCTCTTATTTCTCTAGTTGATTAACCCCCTCACCAGCTGCTATGTTCTATGGGATTTGAGGCCATTCAGCACTTTACAGAGTTGCTCCATGAAAATGTTTATTCTAAAATTTTTAATTTATAAAAAGAAATTAAATGTTTGCTTGATATCTTCATAAAATGTTATGTTTCCTTTAGAAATTTCTGGGGTTTTTTGGTTTTGTTTTTCTAAAATCAGAATGTATCTCTTGACTTTTTAACAAATTCTACCAAATATATTGTATACAGACAACATTTGGCTTTGAATTATGTGCAATTATTACTGAAATCTAAGGAAATTTTAAGACATCCAAATGCAGAATTTTTCTTATTTGAAAAGCTATAGAAACACACTTAGAAAAATGTAACATTTAAACTAAGTCTTCCTTTTATCCCAGAAGGCAGCATTTTACTATCTTTATTTGATTGCACAGTGCTGTTGATTTATGGTACTAGACTACAAATTAGGAGGTTAGAAACCAGAAAAATCTGCTATCAGTCTCATAGAAAAAAAACGAGCTTCAAGTGAGAAAGGCTTTCTCTAAGACACAGGTGAGCTTTGCTGTTTGAATAAAATGCTGCCTGTTAACTGAAAGCCAGTTTGGGTGTCTCCACACTGACATCAAAAGCATTATTACCATGGGCATAAAGACATGCTTTAGTCTATAAGCAATCTATATAAACTCGTTGACTTTTTAATTTGAAATTACAGTGTTAAATAATGCCGTTTTCTTTAAATAATGAAGAGTCTCCACTGGCACTTTACTTTTATAGCTCTTTCTAGTAATTGAAGTATTAATGTATTATGCTCATTCATTAATTTCACAGATACAAACAATATTTATACTTTTACTACTATAGAAGAATAATTACAGTAGATTATTTGCACTGTACATGTCCAAAATAATGCGCCATTCTATTATAATGTCTTGTAAAAGCTGCAGAGCCCACTAGAAATCCAAATTTACCACCATTCATGTTGGACTATAGATAGTTTCAGACAGCATATAATTTCCTATTTTTTAAATATTACATAAATTTTTATCTCCATCAGCTTTTAAAAACATTTTAATACATTATCCTTCAACAAATACACCATTTTTATAGTTCACGGTGTGTTAGTACAAACTATTTTGGACAAGAGTTACTTTGGGTCTTCGCTGACAAGAAGGACCTCAGTTCCTGTTACTTGATTTGTAATAATATTTTATTATTTGGTGAATGCAGTACAGAAAGCTAGCATAATAAAATATTTCAGAAACTTTTCTGCTGTACCATTTGGTACTCAAGGACTACATCCCAGAGTTCTGTGTCTTCACTTATAGGTTTGTGGATGACTAGGACCAACCACACAGTGGTGTATTTTTTCACTGTAGAAAATACCTACTTTTAATGTACAATTCAGGGATGACAGAAGGAATACTAAACTAAACTACTAAACTATGGTGTGAGCACTCCTCCAGTCCCACTACGTGCAATGAATCAAACAGTGAAGCATGGCAGGGGAAGTGAATAAATGAGCTGACTTGTAGTAATTTACTATGCAGCTTTCTATACTTCACTCACACAGACAACAGCCTTTTAAATTGTTATGCATTGGCCTGTTAACTCTGTCTCATCCACCTGAGAAAATGAGCTCCCTCAATCCTTGCATAGTACTAGGTCACATAATAAAAGCACATGTTTGTATGGAAGGTAGTCAGTTGCCTAGGGATTGTTCTGGAAGAAACTAACCGTACAGTGTACTGGAAAAAACCACAAAATCTATGAGTTCTTTTGTTATAGCACTGAGTGGAATGTATTGAAATGAACAGCTTCTAGGTGACTGGTTCTATATGCTGTTAAAGTTAAGCTATAATAACCAGCATGCCCTCTGTTTTCCATTGTATTCCATGTACTGTTCAAGGGGAATGATACTTCAAAAAAGAATGGTGGCATTTCTTTACTTCTCTATTCTCATGAAGAGCAAACAAAGTACAAGTAACACCAAGATTGTGGGTTCAAACCTCATATGGTCCATTTGCTTAAAAGTTGGACTCAATGATCTTTCTGGGTCCCTTCCAACTCTGACTATTCTGTGATTCTGTGATATAAAACTAATTGAAAATCAAGGATTAGCAACCTTTTGAGTTTGAGGCTCCCCTCCTTTTGAGGGGAGCCTCACAGAACATAATTTTGTTTTGAAACGTAGAGGTTAAACATGATAGTAGAAACTCAGTGGAAGTTGGAAGATTCCATTTGGGGAATATAATCAGTGATATCTCATGTGCACGAACTGTGGGATTCTGGCTGCAGGTCTTTGGAAGGTCCCCATGAGATGCAGTAGCTGTGCGCTCCTAAACCTTGATCAGTCTTGGTGTGTGCAATTTAAAACTGACAAAACATACTACAGACTTTTGGCTTAATTCTAAACTGACTAGAAAGGCCTCTAAGTATCCTTGCAAAAAATGAGGTTAGTTCAAGTGCTAAATAAAAATACATAGGTCTTCGGGGAGTAATAGTCCTAAATCTGCTTCTCAAAGTGGCCTTCTGTTAACTTTCCTTTCATGCAAATTTTCTTACCTCTATTTATGAGTAACATAAATACAGTAGCAACATAGGAAACAAAAAAGTGTATTTTCAAAGATGCAAATGGAAGGTAGAACTCTAGCTTTTTCAGTGGGATTTTTCTGCATGTTTGGAGATCATCTATATGGTTGTTTTTACAGGAACATGATTGTAGAACTTACATTCCATATTTGAATTCCTATAAAAACCCAGGAAGTTACAAAACCTAACACTGAAAGTGCTATCTTTTTAAGATGCCTGGAAAAAAAAATATTATATTTACATGCTGTCATGCACTACTATGCACAGAAGCAGAAGAGTGTTTTTTCCAACATTAATGAAACTGAGAAATGATAGTACAAATTAGATTTTAAAATTGAATGTAATTACATGTGTACTTCTTACTACATGTAACCAAGAATATTGCATTTGATATTGTAAATATGGATTACTTGTTTACATGGATATTTTATTGAGTGACTAAAAGATATTGCCAAATATTTTCTATTTCAGAAGTCTCTTTCTTTTGCTTTTATTTCAGAAAATTCCTTCCTCTGTTTCTAACTGTTCACAAGAATTTTAAAAAATTATTTTATTATCCAAGGTACTTATTTGTAGATGAGAACAAATATTTAATTACAATGTCTGTTTTCCTTATTCTTTTTTTATATGTTAATAAAAATGATTTTTCGAGCTTATGATACTACTGAGTACAGATTTTTATTATGGTACTAAAATATAACTTTCTAAATTTGGAAAAAGATCAAGTTATTCCTATATTACTTTTTGAAAACAGGAGGACAGTTGTACAAAGTTTCTCAAATATGTCTTAATTTCAACTATTTATTATGATCTTTTTGACGAAATTTATGTCCTTTGTAGCCTTAGAAACATAATCAGTATATAACGGAAAGTGAAGGAATTTACTTTACAAACAATTCACTGTATAAACAATTTGTATTTCATCTTCTGATCATAACAGAAATTCCTCATAGCAGTTGTTAGAGGGAGGAAAAAAACAAACCAAAACTATCCTGTCATAAGAATGCCATAGCAAATACAGGAAGATCATGAATTCTGATATATAATGGTAACATAATGCACTGTGAGATCCATATACCCTCAGATAAATAACAGCCAGACTAAGCACAGACCCCGTGGAACCTTCTGACCCAATTCAACATCTTCATATCAAGTCACTCATAAATAGGTTAATGATCATAAAATGCTATAAAAGTAAAATCATCTATATGAACATATCAGTAACAACTAAGAATTAAGGTATGTTCTTCAGTTTAGTAAGTTAAATTGGAAATTCTCCTGAAAGTGTAAAGCATAAATTGATTATTCATGAATATCGTGCAGCCATTGGCTAAAATTTTCCAACATTGTCATCATCATGGAATAAGAAAAAATACTAATACAGACATTAATGTAGCAGAAAGCCTGTTGCATTCAAACCTGACAATTCCCTTAACTGATAACTTTCCTTAACTGTTGCCTGTAGGCTGGATGTGTTGGGGAAAACTCTGGTAAAATAGTCCACGTTTTTAAAATATGGTGATTATCAAAAGATTCAGTAAAAGATCAATTGTGTTCAAAGTTGAAAGAGGGGACTCAAATTTTTGCAGGAAGATGACATTTGTGTGGAAAAGTGGTTTTTGTAAGTGATTGATGGAACCCTTACAACTTACAAAACAGATTTTTGCATTGTGTTATGGTATGAGCAACACTTGTGATCTCTGTGAGACTAGTGGGCAGTAATGAAGGGTAAACCATCAGTCAGGTAGAAATTCAAGTCCAGGTCAACAAAATGGATGACAACCATTCCAGGTAATTCAGCTAAGAGAAGAGAAGAGGTGAAGTTGAGAAAATCCAGTTACTACTGTATACATACCAGAAACCTAAAAAATGACATGGCCCCAGCTAGCTCTTACAGAAGAAGCAGAAACAGCAGGTATAAATTTCAGTGAGCTCATTTATGTTCACCAAATGTTCTCATCATAGAGCACCAGCCAACATATGTTAGCGTGGGGCTTGAGTTTACAGCTGAATCCATGGCCACCTACACTGACTACTCATTGGCTCTCAAATTCCGTATTTTGCTGGTCACCAAGTCATGTCATAGTTACAAATACAGCTATCAGAAAAGGGATAAAAGTTTTGAAAATGTTTGCAATTTCTAGTTCAATTTTCACAAGCATTTCATTCCAACGAAAGAAAAAATCCATTGAGTAGTACTCAAATTCTGCAGGATATAAGTAAATATTAGTGTGATTAATAGCATGATGGTCAAACATTTTTGTGGCAGATGATCCTTCTCATATGTGTATACACGCAGTAATCCACTAGGTGGCAAGCACTACCAAAATGGCCTTTGGCAGATGCTAGACCTGCCTTGCTTTTAGGTGATACAATATGATGAGTTGTCTGCCTCAAAACAAAATTACAAGGTTAGTAGTCATAAAACACACAGTCATGTCAGAATTTATATATTCACTTCTCTGTTCTTTTAAAGGGCCCACTTAGAATATAGTATTTCTTCATCCCTGATGTGGGAAATTGTTCTTTATTGTGCTCCCCCTCAGAGCTCTTAAATTTCCGTTTGTAACTTTCGTGCAAATACAAGCTTGGTTAAAAGACGCAACAAAAAAAAAAAAAGAGAACAGAAAAGCATGAAAGTTTAGGGATAAGCTCATATACAAGATATGAAAGTAGCAAGAATTAGAAAAAAAACCAGGAACTTCCAGTACTTTTACCATTTGACCCTGCTGTCTTAAAAAAAAATAAAAACTGATCCTGGAAAAGGGAACATGAGAGCCAATTTCAAATAACAAAAAAGTACACTTCTGCCATCTGACACATGCTAAAAGCTTCTGTTCTTAATTTACTCTTTGTGGATACTGGCTTGTTTTCTGATGATGTTTTCTGATCTATTCCACTGAACAGACTAGTTTCAGTACTACTGAAAGCTATTTTTTACATGGTATGCTAGTGCTATTGTTTGATCTTACTTGTTCACCCATTTTCTCAGTCTAAACTGGAAGTTATTTTTTCTCCTGTGGCCAACTAGTACTGATGTAGACAAGGCACTGTGGTTTTTAACAAAGCTTGCTATTCATGTTTAGGTCAACAAAGAGGCAAAATTCATGTAATTCTGATTCTCCAGGACATTACTCACATTATTGTTATGACTATTGGATCTGGTAGAAATACTAGTTTAAAATACCCTAGCAATTCAGCTTGAGTGCTTGATCTCTTTGTTAAAAACAGCAGTTTGCTGTTGCGGTTAAGGAATAGCTCATACATCACTGTGGCAATGGGAGCACTAATACTGTCTGGCTCCTGTTTCTGATCAGACGTAGAGAGTGGGATTAAAAATACAAGAAAATTTACATGACTGTTCATTGCTGTGATTACTGCATCTGTAATGAGGAATTTGAAAAAAAAGTTCAGTAAGGAACAGCCTCTGTAATCATTTTAGTCTGTTCCAAATGCAAGACTGCCAATTGCTAACAATGACCCTGAACACACTAACAAATAGCACTTAGCGGCCCTGACGAGCCTCACTTGGTAGCTTCCAACCCCCCACCTCGTGCTCCTGAGTCGAGGGGCTCTAATCCAGATCCACCTGGGTGTTTCAGCGCTTGCCTGCATCCTCCTGGACCTGACTTCCTGGCCTCATTTCTGCCTGAGCCCATCACCCTGGACCTGACTAGTGGCCACAGGACTCTGACCCTCAGTAGGTCGGGTTAAGACCTGGGGAATGACTTTCCAGCATAACTGTCAACCTGCCTCAGCAGCTGAACCTGGTTGCCATTTCCTGCAACTCGTGCCTGCCCTGCTCCCGGCCATTCCTCATTGCACTCTGACAGCAATCTTCTTGCATATTCAGCCTGTACTCTGAACTGGATAGATCAGTCTTCATGAAGTATTTGCTGTAGACAGACAGTGGCTTCTCCATTTATAACTATTTCTTCTCTTCATATTGTTTTATGGAAATACTTTGCTTAAAAAGCCTTAAAATTACATTTTAGTTATAATCTACAAATAACAGATGAGGTGCATGGAGTGAACAAAGATATTTGCCAGACAGTTACTCAACAACAATAAAGCACTTTTTTTTCCCCTGCATTTACAATTATACTGAATGATACCATCATTTCACAGGTCTCCATACCTAATAAGACTAGCAGCAGGAAATATCCATTTCCATGTAGAAAGGTACGCTTTTTTAAAAATCTGCAGCAATGTAAGATCAGAGATAAATGTTGTCCTCACTTTACTGCATACTGTAAGCAGAAGTTGCAAGGGCCTAGCAAAACAGAACTGCAGAAGATCTCAAAATGCTGCAGTAGAAGTTTTCCTAGCTCTTTCGTCTGTACTGACAATTATGCAGCTGGTGACCGGCATAAAAGACAGCAGCTCTGAAAAGAAGGCACCATTATAAATGGATTTGGATGAACTCTTCCCTTCTACCAAGCAGCGGAACCCTGATGATGGCACTGCAAAAGCCTGGGAACAATTTGTGTATTCATGAGACTGTAACTGTATAACCACAAGCACTACTTGAGTGAAAGAGTTTGCATATGGCCCTAAGCACTGCTCTCCTCTCCTCAAATAAATGAAAGAAAATTCACAGCCAATACAGGTGGTCAGCAATTTCCACATTCAACAGCTGTTCAAATCCCCTCAAAGTTACTTCACTTTGAAAAAAAAAGTATCTTTAAGTACGAATTTCTTCCAGAGTTTTTAGTTGACTTCAGGGACAGAAGAGTTCTCTGTTACTCCAGTCTCTGACTGTACTTGTACTTCATTTGCACCTGCTTTTAACATGAAGTCAAATATTCTGGCACAGAATCACATGGAGTGCTTCTTTTGATTTCTTCCTTTGTAAGCCTACGTCAGTCATCATGGAGTCTTGTGTACTATGTTTGAACCTCTTTTTTAATTTTCAATTGTTATTCAGGTACTAACTATAGGAAACTCTATCAAGGAATCTACACATGGTGTGAGCTTGTCACAGCAATGCCTTGGTCTTCTTCCTAAGTGAAGAGGTGACTACAATCCTGTGAGAGTTCACACATTTCTCCACATTTTCCTACAAATTGTATTAATTTGCACATACTAATATTATGCTTTCCAAGCCACTGAGTTACATGTGCTCCATCCACTAATTAACATTTCCTTCTTATTCCAAACTCCTTTCTCCAGTTCTTCTGAGGACACTTTACTCCTATCTTTGAATCCCTGAATTTGCTGCCCTAGAAACAAAATCTTTCTGTTTCTGGTTATGTTTTCTCTGGTTTAAAACCTGAGTAATCAATTTCTCATCTTGAGGAGGGTAACTCAGTTTAGTCTGAGTAAGACAATTCCTCCTAATGCCTTAAAAGACTAATTCATTCTGAAGTAAACTCTTGTGGAATGTAATAACGGGATACAAAGATATTTTGTACATCAGTACAATATGTACAAATGCAAATTGTATCACAAACCCTATTTTTAGTTTTATTATGTTGTCGCCATGTTTATAATAGTTATTTGTATTATAATTAGTCTTCCTTTGCCTATCTCTAAACACTTAAAACATCCCCAATCGAATAATAATAAAGAATACCTTGGGGTTTTGATTTAACATTTTGAATTTTCAATTAAACATATTTTTGTGGCTTTAGAGCCAATCTGCATGTAAAATACATAAAATTAATTTCACCAGCTACATCCAACAATTTTTGGTTACTTTGTAATTTCAGGTCTGACTCATTTTGAGAGAAGACAGCTTGTGTAGCCTCTATGTAAAACACTAGGAAAAACTTCAATTTGTTCTCTTTATAGATTTGTTTATTCAGGAAGAAGCTTTGAAATAAAAGGCTTTGAAAGGCTGGCTGAATAATGAGTTGTTATTCTTTGAAGGCATATTATCTTTAAAAATACATGAAAACCTGAGGGTTTCTAATGAGTAGAACCCTTATTTTTGAAAGAAAATAAATGGAAGAGTTTGAAAAGATTATTTTCTTGTAGGTTTTTTTTCTTCCTCCTGGAGCTGCCTGTTGCTCTTATGTGGAAGCTTCCTGCTGATTTGACTTTTTATTCTGCTGTGAGACTGATGCCAAGACGTACATGATTGCTGTGGATAGGAACTGGATTTAGCATAAGGAAGAAAACTGCTTTTCCCCTAGGGAGAGACAGAAAAGGGAAAGACAGAGTGGGGCACATAGACAATAATACCTGAAGCTATATTCTTGGTCAATTATTTTATTCATCCTCTATTTTAGATTATACTGCAACTAATAAAAGGCAAGAAAGCTACTGGTCTCAAGCCAGGAACACAGATAAGCAAGGAAACTATTTGTGGTTTAATGCAAATGTCCAACTCTAATGGAAGCAATGTACTGTTTTTACATAGAACTGACATAGTGCACCTTGTGACGTAAGTGTAATTATCACAAACTCTTATCAGAATCTGTCAGGCAGAGATTTGCCTTCTACACAGGGTCCTTCAGCAGAGAGAAAAGGGTGACTGTAGAACTGTACATCATTACAATTATTTTAGCAATTCCTTGTCTGTATAGTCTTTTGCACATTCTTCAGTTTTTAATTACATCCTCTGAACATTTAAACATATAAAGATTTTTGCTTATACGGCAGACTTGTGCAACTTGAAATCATTTACAGCCAGTTGGCTGACAACTGTCCTCTGTTAACCTTCAGTGCCCATGGAAAATGCAGTTTTTTGAGATACTGGAAAAAGCTTGCATTAAACGCAGGGAACTTCACAAGCAAGGCAAGACTCCTCAGTAAGCACACAATAAATACTGAGGGCAGAAGGCAGTTAGAGGGATTTTGGCACTGAGAGGGTATAGGTCTTCAAATGTAATTATTAACAGGTGATTTAATTTATTTCAGTATTTTTTCTAATTAAATAATACACACCTAATAAATAAAATTAAATACCATAATTGAACAAAATAGAAATATTATCTACTTGGTCTAAAAATTTAAATTCAATAACTGGAAGACAGCAAAATATTATTAAGGTAAATATTCTGGAGTTCCTGAACTAGATGTATTTAATAGAAAAATGGGTAAGAATTAATTTTGTTCCCTTTTCATTTGATCAGTTACACGAACAACATTTATTCTGACATTTAAATCAGATTTTCTAACTACAGCGACAGATTTTATGGTTTTGCATTTTGTTGATTACAAATTTATGATTATCTCATGAAATTCAATTATTAAGAATAACTGATCCTTTAAATTAAGTCAAGCCTGTTGCAGTGCTGGTTTTGCTGCTAGAAAATATTTGAGATATTCAGTTATCATCTGCAAATCCTCAAACAGCATTTCCTGGAAAAAAATGTCATCTTAGGGCCACTGATAATAATTGCTCAGTATTTTTGCATTTGCTGAAGATTACCTCTAGTATCAGTCTTACTTGAATAGGAATTTTAGCAAAGCCTCAAATTTGGGGTATATGGACAAGCTTCCTGGAGTTTAGAAGCTTATTTGAGCACCCAGAGTCTCAGTGAATCCACCATTCTATTGCAACTCACCTGAATACAGAATTAATTTGAAGATAAACCTAATAACCTGATTCATAACTACAATATTACCATGAGGGCTATGGTATACTCATTATCTACCTTCAAGAAGAATTTATTTTCTTTGCAAATCATGGCAAATTGAAACTTGGTTTAGGGTTTTACATTTTGCTCCCCTGCTTTTAGAGTGGAGTGTTGACATAGAGTTTCCTTGTTCCAAAACCTCTGATATTTTTACTATCTCCTGCTATGTTGCATTTGACTTTAATTTCTCTCACACCGGGAGGAGAGCACTGTGGGGAACAAGAGCCTATTGTTATTTCTTCCCTCCCTATTTCCTTCAGTTGGCTAATGAGATTTCTAACGATGAAATTCGGGACAAGAAGTCTTACCAGGAAAATAAGAGAGTGTAAAGTCCAGCCTCTGTGAACTATTCTTATCTCCTATAAATCAAAAATTGTAGGTCTCAGTCAATAACTCCCATATCAGTTCAGAAATTGTGCACCAACATACAGAAAAAACGACAATTAAAGAATTTAGATCGAATAGATAGATAGACTATTCCTCTTCCACTAGATACACTGTTTCAAACTATAATTAATAAATTTTTTGAAGTACATAACTAATATATTAAATTTATCTACCTTCGACTTTTGATCATTGGATTTTACACTTTTATCTAGTAACTAAAGGATCCTCTACTACTAGCTGTTTTCCTTCTCCATAGATATTCATAATTATGACTCGTTACCTTTTCCATGAAGCTAAATGTGGAGTGTACATATCAAGCAGGCAGATTGTTCATTCTTCTGCCCAAAACAAAAGAAGCTACCTCACAAAACTGACTACACAGAACATCACTTTACACCCTTACACGGGGCTATAACCAACTTTAATAGCCCGACCTTGGGCTTGTCACTGCTAGCTCAAACTGTTACCATGTTCATTGTGTTCCAACAGGGTCCAGCAGGCTCAATGCAGAGACAGAGCAAGTTCACATTTATTCCTACAGAATACAATATAAAACTATCCAAGACATGATAAAGGTGGCTTTAGGACTTCTTTGGAATATATGTGCTCACATAAATTTTCATAATTTCATCTAAAAATACAGTTTTTTAGTTTTGTAAAGATTTGGAATAAAACTGACTGTCCCAACAGAGTAACAGGTCACCTTCTTTCCAGTAGTTCTTTTGGCCATTTCATTCATTTGTACAGTTAAGTGCAGGACTGGGACAAAACTACCAGCAGTTGACAGCACTTTTTTACCTCATTTCTTTTCCATGCTTGCACCACAAGTCAGGGAGGTGACATTATGAACATGATTCATCAGATTGATTAGAAAGACAAAACATCATATCCTATTTTGACCCAACACAGAAACCTGTCCAATGAGATCTCTTAAAGCAACCAACCGGCCATGATTAACAGCAATATAACCAAAAGAGACCTTCTGAGAGGAAAGGAGAAAGTGCCAATGAAAAGGAAACAGTGTATGCAACTATATATACACAGGATCAGTGGAAAGTAGCTAGAAACATACTGCTTTTCCATGAAATCTGAAAAAAATGTATCTGCAAATCGGATTTCATGCAGACAAACAGAGGTCTTCTACATTAATGGAGCCCCCTAAGCAGCTGTCTAAGCTGTTGGGATCCAGTTTTGCCAGCTCTCCAGAGCTCTTCCCTTAAAACTGTCTTGTTCTATGATGCATGCTTACCAAAACCTGACAGTGCTTCACTTCACTGTCTATCATGCAGGCCAATACTATCTTGGGTTTTTTAAATACTAAGCTTGAGACTGAGCTGTCTACCTCTGTCCAACCTATTTTATACTTGGATTATAGGATGCACCAGTGAATAACAATCTTTTTTTTCTTTTTATTTGTATAGCTCATTGTACTGCAAATTTCTTGTTCCTTACTAGAGCCCCTATCTATGTCAGTAATACAAACATAATGAGAAGAGAGGACAGCAGAAAACATCCGAAGTATTGACTTCAACTGAGCTCTATCACTGAAGGTCTAAGAGGATCAAGCCTACATTTCTGCAGTAGAAATGTTTGTAAATCCACCCAAAGATAAAATTATGAATACTCTTCTTTGCCTGAAATAATGAAAAATCTTATCTAGAAAGTGTGCTTAACATTCCACAAGTCAATGCTGTTTATTACAGTGCTATCACACACCTGCAGCCATTTATTACAGAATAAACAAAATGAAAAATCTTTTATGTTTCACTGGGTCAAGAAGTACTGGCAGAGCTGTGCTTCAATTTGTTACAATGTCACTTGAAATCTAGCTTTCATAAACATAAAGCTTCCTTTCTGGATATACAACCAAATCATATTGAATTTGATGTCACAGAGCTCATCCAATTAGTTTTCATTGACTTAAATGTAGGCTTATGTTTCTTAGCTGTTGTTGTCAGTTTTACAACAGTATTTTTCATTTAAGGGTGGCAAAAAGTATTTAACCATATTTTAACTGGACTTGGCTGCACAGTTCTGGTTGCTTGCTGGCATATTCTGCTAAAATCTCTTGATTCTTCAGAATAGCTTTGTGTAGGATAAACTCTAATCCACTGTCTTTATGCAGCTGTACACAGGATCAAATAAAAATCAAGTTAAGAAAGCTTGCAGAATGAATCAGTGAACAGTGTTTAAGAGAGAACTGAGTCACTGTGTTTCTAAAATTAAAAAAAAATTGTATCACAGGTTTTCTGATGATATGAGAAGTCTAACACACTGTAGTAAGCCTTCCATCTGAATGCGTGGCAGGAAAAATACAAAACACAGTTAAAAAATCCAGTAAAATTGTGAAGTCTTTTGTAGTATTGATTCTACAGATCGCATTACCTCTCGAGTTCAGAGACAGTCTCATAATGCAATCCTTTTCCAAACTAAACAGGGATCCACGTAAAAGACACTTGCGTGGTCTAGCGCAGTGTTCTGGAAGTTGTTTGAGATAAAATGTAGGATGTTCCTGCATCAATATAGTCTAGCATCACCATTTTGGCAGATCCTTCAGTACAAAATCAGTTCTAATTTATACCTAACATCTTTATTCAGCAGTCTCAGAAGTTTCATCCTGCACACTTCTCCAGTCTCCTGTCACCTAGTTTTGCACATCTGGTTGTCTTTGTGTTATTTGCTTGGCACAGTCCCTTTCCACTTCAAGCTAAATATGGAATAAAATATTTCTCATTAAACGCTTATCCTTTCTCTTTTTCTGTGGTTAGCCTGCACATTTGGTAGCATTCTATTTACCTTTCAAGCTATTTCAGAGGATAATAACATTTTTGCTCTAATTTTAGAACCTTAATCAGAACTTCTTTCTTGCATTCACAGGCAAAACAACAGCAAAGAGAACCTCGCTGTGGCTTTAAAAACTCAGAACACCAAGGTTTGATTAGTATTCTGAAAGAAGTCCTTTAAAAATGGAAATCTGGGGAACACTTACCTTTGTGCACTACAGTAAAGTGCAGAGATCTTTGGCATACTGATGACAGAATCTGCAGATTCCCTTTTAGCTCTCTAGGGAGTCCTACGAATTTCAGATGCAGTAGCCCATGGCTCAATTTCTTGCTGGAATGGATTCTCCACAAGTAGGGATAATCCTTCATTTGATGCTTACTCATTTGGATACATTTCTGTATTCCATACTGGCTGTATCAGGCTTTGCAATGCTTATTTTTTCGTCCCAGAATGTGTTTCTGCATTAGCTGATTTTATTACACTTACTTGGTTGAAATGGCACTTTTCTTTTATGACCTTCTTCTCATTAGGTTAAATGAACTTTTCAAAGCAATTATCTCTAGGCCAATACTTGCCATGCTTGTTCTCATGCTAACAATTCACATTTTTTCTATTTTTAGTTTGAAGAGAACCACTCACTAGTATTTGAGGATCAGACTTTCAAGTATATACAGATACAGTTGGTTTTATTAAGTACCTACCAAATGCAGTAGTTCCTTATTTTCATTCTTTGTAAAATTTTTTTCCCTCCTAATTATAAGTAAATGAGATATAATAGTCCCTCAAACATCACTTTCATTTTTTTTTGTTTTGAAATGCCTCCTGAAGCTTATCTTCTCTCTGGTTTTATAACAGCTATAAGGTATTTAGAGCATCTTTTGACTTGACTGACTATCTGAATTCATTAAATAAAATTAATAATAACCTCAATATCCTTACCATAAGAACTAGGCATAAATTAATGGACATACTATATGCATGTATTGATATATTACCTACATTACATAATTTTAGTTTATGAAATAATTATAATAATAAAGGTATTGTCTAATATCTCAAGTAAAATACAGCTTAATTACAAATTACAAAACACAAAATAGATGTTAATTTTGTAATTTTAAATCTACAAAAGCAGTCTAACTAGCTAAGATTTCAAAAGAGTATCTCTAGGTAAATAGAGCACAGTGAAGCACACAACATTTTATGACTTCATGGTCATACAGATACATATACATACAACAACAATGCAGTTTAAGGAAACAGGTGATTGCATCTGAAAGACAGTAGATCAAGATGGGAGAAATGGAAAAATCAGCTTTACGCAAACCTTATGTTGTACCACCTGCCAGCTCATGTCATGTACTCTTCAGCCATCACTGGATCTCCTGTGAACAAGGAAAGATTCAAAATAAATACCAATTAGAACAAGCCACAGCCTTTTTACACTAAATACTGCTTAATCTTACTTAATAATAGTATTTTTGGTATCCACTATTACTGAACTTTAGTTGGTTAAGAAAATTCTAAAAATATTTCCAACACTTTCTTAGCAGCCACTGAATCAGAATTTTCAATTGCTACAGTATCACATAAAAAGTCTATTTAAAATGAATTTTAGTCCAAGTCCTGACAGAGCAATTTCTCATTGCTCAACTTCCTAGTACCAGCAGTGTTCTTCACAGTGCAGAAACAATTCAAAATACAGAGTCACATCAGCATTCTGTGGAGTCCTCCATGTTCTAGCAAATAAAACAAGGTGGTTTGACAATAAGATATTGCTTAATCTTTCTGGATAAATAAAAAGCCAGTAAATTTAAGCTTTTCCTTTCATTTTACACAGTATTGTGAGATTTATTTCAATAAAATGAACTCTAAGATCTAATTGATTGGTTTCCATCCGTAATTTAGAGAAAGATTTTCAAAGGCATGAAAGCCTATTAAGAACGCATCTAATTGATTTTCAGAAAGAGCTGAGGTCTTCATGCAGCATTTACTGCAGTCAGCAGTGAAATTTCCATTGATTTAAATAAGAACAGGTTCATACCTGCAGAGACCTAGCTGCTATTTATGCATTTCACATTATCCCTTCCACAGCTAGAGATTTCTTCCCTTTGTTTTTGTACAAATAACCTACACACTTTTGTACCTACACTCAGTACCATTTACTTTATATTAAAAAAAAAAAAGTCACGTTTCCAAAGGTAACGAAAGTTTTAACACTGAAGAGTGAACACAGTGCAACTGCCATTCAGTTTTATGGTGCCTCTCTTCACTGAAGTCAATGGCATTATTTATGAGTAAAACAATCACAATGTTGAATACGTAGTTCAGTTACTAGATACTAAGATTACTCAAACTTGTTCGAGTAATTATACGTAGAACTACTCTTTTACTGCTGCAAAAGTGAGGAAAATGCTATGAAATATTCAATTCTATCAATAAATGAAACACTGTGATTTTATTCTGGTTTATTTAGCAAGGAAATACAACTGAATATTTTCAAAGTATTCCTGTCTAAGGAATAAGGCTTTTCAGAGAATTGTCTCACTGATGTGTGTAAAGATCAAAAAGGGGTGGTAGTGTTAGCATTCCAAATTCATTTAGATGAAACAACAAGATAATTAGGTGTAAAAAATGCACAGTCTTATGTTCAATGCAGTAAAGGATCAATTTCATCTAAAGGCAAGTGGAGTGTACACTATATCATCTGATCCAAAGGAGTGACCTTCTTGATTCAAATGCAAAGTGCCTATGCCTATTGCAGATGGAATTTACCAGGACAAAATGTTCAATAGAAACATTACATTTCCACTGGGGCAGAAAGGTATTTGTCAGTGTCTCATTACAGCTTTCATACAAACATCTTGGATTTCAATTAGCTTTGAGATAGAAAAATAATCCAGCATTGAAACTACAGACAAATCTTTGCTTCATTTTTGTGGATTTTTGTTTCATTTGCAATAAGATATTGTAAGATTTCCAAAAGAAATAAATAGAAGTAAATAACATTCCAGGCATCTTTATGTCAGAGATATCACTTAGTGATTGTCTGTCTGATAACTTTGTACTAGGAGCCAAGGGTGACATAATTTACATTTTTTCCAGCATAAATGAAAAGTGCTGAATTCTTTGAACCGTAAGTGTCCCATCAGTTCTTCTACCCTCACTGTCCCACCTCCTATTATTAACATACCATATCCACTGTGATGCTTTTGATCCTGTTCTATGAAAAGTAATTTGCCTTCCCAATGGAAATAAATATGAAATTTGCTTTAGTACACATCAGGAGTTCAAACAATGGCCCATAAAAATCTCCCCTCTATGGAGGGCATGTTTCAACTTCGCAAATTTAGAGTTTGCAATAATTTAAAATGCTTACTTCTAAATACTGTTTGATATTTAAGAAAACTTGTATGTTCTTCTGAACTGATCATGGGACTAAGAGATGGAAGGGCAATTTTCAACCATCAACTGAATATCTGTGACTGATTCTGAGTTAACTCCTGTAAAACTCTATACAGTATTTGTCATCTTTACTTTATACCTGTGTCACAAGGGTAATTGTCAGCTTCTGAAATGTGGCAGGAAGAAAAGCTCGGAAATCACAATTTGGTATGATTCAGATGTTGATTTCCTCATTGGGAAGGAAGTTATGAACTATTCCATGCAGATAGGATTTTAATAACACCCCAGATTATATATGGTGCCTTCCATTCAAAAGGGTTCCTTTCAAATATCAAATCACATAGCTCTGGCGGTGAGGAATATTGCTGTTGAAATCAGGATGGTTAATTTGACCCATTAAGCAACTGAGACTAAGAAAATAAAGATATGTCTGTAACCAGGTAACCAGTGACACAAACTACCCAGGGCAAAGGACCACTTTTCCTCCTGTGATACCAAAGTGAAAAAGATACGACTTAAGTCACTTGACCCCACACTTCCAGAGCAAGGACAAGAGCTCAAAAAATAGTCTTTTTAAGATGAATTGTTTTATATACTAGCCACAAGCTTTTTTCTCTCAGAGAAATAAATGCTACAAAATGCTAGATTTATTACTAAATACAAAAATGAAGACCAGAAAATTATAAAATCTCATGGATCTGCATTTTTTACTTCCTCTTGGACTCTTAATGATTGTCATAAATACATCATAACAGCTGAGCAGTAACTGTCTGGGGACATATACAATGAATTAAGCATATAGAATGGATGTTTTACCTCACTCCTGAATTGCAGCCATCTTTAATATAATGAATAGTAAGAAAAGATACAATTCTATATAACTACATGAAATTAAAAATAATTTTCCTGATTAATGACAGTATTACTTAAATATCACATATTTCCACTGACTTTAAAAGCCACTGTAACTACATTTTGCTCCTACAAACAGATCTGTGAATGTGTTGGAGCTTGCAAGCATTAATGGCATACACAATACTAACAAAAATAATGCTGTTTACTTCTTGCCATATTGCTATAAAAAAATTAAACTTAACAGAGTAGACCGTGCTTTGTATACGTAACGCAGAACAAAAATTACCAAATTATATGTGTAGATTTGTTCCAGAAGAATATCTGAACATGTTCTATTTACTGTAAAATAAATGCAAGTCCCAACTATAAAACTATAGTTAATATTCTAATGAAATTAAATTTAAATTTTATGAGTTTTTCCTGGAAGAAGGATTGAATTTTTAATTTTTTTTTTATTTTTTGCAGAGTGTCAGACTTTGTTTATAAAATACTAAAGCTGTCTAAGAGTCCAGATTGCTATTTAACAAGATGTTCCATGAGAAGAATTACATCAGTTGGTTCTTTGTTCTTCCTGTACTCACAGCACTCTAGGAACAGACATGGGAAGGATTATCAGAGATCTAGTCCAACCTGCTTTCTATCTAATCTCCTGTTAAAAATACCCAGATAGAAGAGATTCCAGTAGCAAATCTAACAAAACAAAACCACAAACGGTTGTCTCTAAGACACGTAGGCTCATATCCTGTAGAACGTTTTTTGACAGAAATGACAGATTCAACTCAACGGGAAGGTGAACACTAACAGCCATCAAGACCTGTGGTGATGACACCTATGGTTAAAAGCATTTATTGAAGAAAAGTTTGGACTTCTTGACTCTCAAAACCATGTGTCATGGCAAACACGTACACTTAGGTCTATACAAGTTCACACACACACATATATATACATATATATATACACATATATATTCCATTTACAAGGCCTTTTGCAGTTTTTTCTCTTCTGTTTCAATACATATGCACTAATGTAGTCAAGGGCATTGAATGATGTACCATTCAAACCTAAACAGATTACTTTTGTTCAAAATGTGTTATTTTTTTAAATAAACTACTTGCATAGGTCAAGCTATTTCACAAGAAAACATAAACTAAAACACTTGTCAAATAGGATATTAATGTGACCAAATTTAGCTCAAGCAAAGTAGAAAGAAAAAAATTAATCCTGTTTTAAAAAAAACAACCAACAAACAGGTTAACACCATAATATGTGTTTGGCTAGAAAACCTACCTATAAATAAGTAAGAGGAGATCTTGTTTGTTTGGAGTATAAAACATTAAACTAGTCCTAAATTAACAAGTACATGGGTTTAGCTATTCAAATCATGCTTATTTACATGGTCTGAATTTAAAACCTTTTCTATTATTTTTTACATAGCAATGCACAAAAATTTTGCAGGTTCTCATTGACTGATTTTAACATTTTTGAAATGGAACAAAAATCGGAATCAAATTCTAATATAGTTTAGTTCCAACAGTCTTCATGGACAGACAACCAGACTTTCAAAATACAATTTTTCTTGCAAAAAAGGTATTGCAAGATCCACAGAACTACCTGTTACAAACATTCCAAATTATATAAGGTTTAAACGTCATTTTTACTGTAACAGTAATTGCTACAGGTGATTGACTTTGCCATCTCCTTTCTGCTCAAGTCTTTTGTAAATATGGTGTAAACACGGAGCTTGGCTTCTGCTAGTAATACATGCATTTTCAACTATCGACTGCCTTGCAACTCATGTTAAAAGCAAAGATTAAAGCTAAGGAGATACACTGACAAAAATTTTATATGAAAAATTGATGCTCATGTGTTTGCTTTATAGTTTAACTGCACTCTGAATGCATGTCATTTTTCAGAGCTTCTTCCAACACATTAGCAAGTTTCTTATTAAGGAACCAGAAAAGGAACAAATTCTATCTATTTCTGTTTTCAGTAAAACGACTCCATGGCACCAGTCTTTATTAAATAGAGCTGACTGATGCTGTCAGTCAGTGACTCAATTAATCTCATAACAATGTGAAAATATTAAATTTTAACTGTTAGAGCTAACAGTTACAGCAGAAAAAAAGTGCACACTTTCTGTCTCCTTATGTACCCTATGATCTTTTTGGCTAGTAATGCTAACATAACCCATACAAAAGGAATCCGTTATCATCTTAACCAATATTCAAACATATTCTCCTCTTTTGATGAGTACACAAACTTCCATAAAGGTCAATGGGAAATAGGTGCACAAACTGAGGGTAGAATACAGCCTAGCATACAACACATCTGAAAATAGTTCCTTTGGGCTGATCTCTTTGGCAGTTCTCATACTCTCTCATAAAACCACTAGAACTAGCGCAGGTTTTGGTGCATTACAGTATGCCTCAAGAAGCTCTCATTATCTCCTGTCTTAACCACATAACAGAAAAAATTTGAGAATACCATATGCAGACCACACTGAGGAAGGAGAACTTGGAATTTTTCAGCTGGTAAACCTATTTTCTATAGTTCTTGGCAGGGAATCACTCTCAAGTGCTGGACCATTCACTAGTGTAGGTTTTGTGCCAAAGGTTATCAGACTGCAAAAGGGTTCTCATCTCAGAAAGGACCCACCATTCACCATCACCTTATTTTGACATAATAGCAAAAAAAAAAAATGCCCATCTAGCAGGAAAGAGGGGAGAAACTCTTACAAATTGTATGGAGGTTATCAAATGATCAGAAGTCATCTAGACAACAAACAGTCTTTCTTAAGGTATAGTATGAATCCTGACTCACACGGAAGACTACAGTAAAGTAAATAATCAACACTGATTCCTGCAGCAACTGAAGTTTTCCTAGCAGCTATCCCAGCAAAGTACCAACCAACCTGTTCAGTTTGATACCTAACGGGATTGCAACAAAGCCGGACTGCAAATGCAGCCTTTTTACAGGACTTGTCAGGACAAGTTTCAAACATACACTCACCAGGCACAACTATTTGTAGATCCAGTCATTGCAAATAAATTATTCCAATTCTGTAGTAGCAGAAAATTCAACCTGCTCTGGAGTTTATAGTTACTACCTCCAAAAGCTTCATTTCATACGGTGTTGTGAATGTATGCTCCACTTGAACTATGGCAATCTTCCATATAATTCTGCTTTGGTAAGCACGGTTCTGGCAGATCACCAGGCTGGGGGCCCCAGCACTTCATTGAGATAGTGGTCAGCCGCACTAGCCCAGCAGTTACCAAAAACAGGTAAAGGCGGTTGATACCGGTTTCCACAGGATACAAATGACAATACACTTACTAATTTAGGACGAGTGGGGAACAGCAAAGTCACTTGCTACCAGTTTGGAGCTGTATCAAAAAGGGCAGTGTAACTTCACTCCTGGACAATGCTCATGATGGGAACCGCCGTGTCGCCAGGGCAGCCCAAAGCCACCAGCTGACACACACAGAGCACAATGTGCAGTGGCCATTTTGTCACTCGCCTGACGCTCGCAGCGAATCAGGCTTTTATACTCATTATCCCCAGGTCACTGGAGGGATTATGGCTACCGGCCACACGTGGGCCCCGCGGTAAAAACCCTACAGTTCCATTAGTGTCCGCATCCACCCGACTCGTTTTCACGCTCGGCTGCGGGAGGGAGGTGGATCCTCCCTCACCGCCTGGAAGCTAAAGCAGGGGCGAAAGCCTTGTCCTGCCCAGGGATCCCGCCTCAGCCCGTTCCCCTGCCCAGGCCGCTGCCGAGGCCTCCGTGAGGGGAGCGGGCCCCGCGCCCCCGACACCGGCAAACCAGGGCACAGCGCGCATGCGCGCGCGCACTCCACGGCACGCGGTGGCGCTCGCTCCCTGCACCCTGCGGACGCCGAGCCCGGGCTGTCGGTGAGTCTTCACCCCGGAAGACTACAGCTCCCATCCTGCAGCGCGCGGCCGCGCCGCGGACAAGGCCGACCCAGTGGCGCGCGTTGCATGCTGGGCGTCGTTGTTCTCCGAGCAGCTTCCCCAGCCAGCGCCCTGTGGGAGGGGTGTGGCGCCGGGCCTCTGGAAGCGCCCCGTCCCCGCGTCGCTTCGCGCTCGTTTCCCGTGTTAATTCCTTTCCGATCACCGGCCCTGACGGTGGGGACGAGTGGAAAATTGGGTGTTTTACTGCACAGATCTCCGTACCCTTCCGCAGTTCCCGTAAATACCTGCGCATCCCGCAACGCCTTCGGAGCTGGTTTGACCCTCGGTGTCTGCCGTAGGGAGCCGCCTGCCAGCTGTCGGCACCTTTGTGCGGCGGCGGAAGGGGCGCGGGGCCGAGGGCGGCGGGCGCAGGGCAGGAGCCGCGGAGAGGAGCCGCGGACAGGTGCGCAGGGGGCCGGGCCGTGCCCGGTGCTGCTGCCGCCCGGTGGGAACGCGCCTTCTTCCGGCCTCGCCCTGTACAGCGAGGGCCGCGGCAGCAGGGTGGGGCCGGGGGCGGCCCGCGCCGGGGCTCACTCAGTGGGAGAGGCTGGGAGTGCTGCCTTCTCCCGGGCCGCGGGGCGTGGTGCGACCCTGCCAGGGCTGCAGGGCGCTCTCCCCGGGACGGCCCCTGTAGGATTTGGGTGGGGACTTTGGTTCTGGTGGCACCAGGTTGGTAGCGCGGTCAGCTCCAGGCGGGGCGGGGTGCGCGCCCCTCTCCTGGGTTCGCTCGGTTTGTGCTGCTTCGCTTCCCCGGGCCGGCACTGGGCGGGCGGCAATCCACGGTGTGACAAGGCGCTTTACTAGTGCTCTTCTAAAGGGACACGGGGATGCCATTTGAAAATACCCACCGTAGATTATTTATTTATTAGCACTTTAATGTTTAAAGATGGCATGAAGGAATACATCCATTTACCCCAATATACGTATTACTAAGATACATGATTAGACGTATGGAGCTTGCAACATTTTGCATCCCTTTCTGTGCTTAGCTGTGCTATACAAACACTTGAAAGTATTCTTAATTTTGAATTAGCACATAATCATATTACTAACGGTTAATCTTGTATCCTCATTGTCAAGCTTAGTGTAAAAGCATTTATAGTTCCCTCATTTGTTGTAGGACCACTTGTGCATTTTCGTTGCTGACTTGACTTTGCTTAAAAACAGTAAAATTAAGTTCTTCATCTAGCCCATTCACAGTTTTTCATACCTGTGTTCTAAATCTTTGTGAAGTTCTAAAGTTACGGGGTTTCCACCTTTTGTTGTTGACCTTCTTGTTTGTATTTGAGTTAGTTATATAGAAAAACTTTTTGTAGCATTTTTGTCTTTGAAAGATCCACCAATTTATTAGCAGTGTAGCAGACTTGAGGAAAAAAAGATTATAATGCGTGTATTTTACAGTTTTCTTTGACCACCACACTTGTGCTTGCATTGCCTTGTAATTTATAGTAATCCTACTAAATGTTTTAATAAATCTTTATTTTGAATCATATAATGGTCTGTAGAAGGATATATAGCTCACATACAGTTAAGTTATAGCATGCCAGTATTTAGCTGTTGAAGGTGAAAAGTGAAAGAAATATTGTCTTGCTGCTTTCCTTGCTGTTTTCAGTCTCACAGTCTTTGTAACTGCAGAAATCCTATGGCAAGATGAAATACTTGCATCTTCAGTGCCGAAAGTTTCGTTCAAAGTAGTTCCTTCAAAGAGCATCAGACCTACCTTAGAAAGGGATGCCATCACCATATTGTAGTTCTGTCTGTTTGTTTTAAATCAATCACTTTAGTATTGAGAATGTTTTAAGTGAAAGAAAAATAGAAATAGGAATGTGGGTTTTTTTCAATTATTGTTGACTTCTCAGGCTTCTGGTAAGCTGATTTGGGTAAGCTGGTGTAATTTCTTTGAGGATACCTTCTGGAAAGAAAAGCTGCTATCTTCTAAAAAAAAACCATCAACAGCAAAACAAAATAAAACAAACAAACAAACAAAAAAAACAGGCAAAAGCCAAACAGTGACGTAATTGCTGTTGATCAGTGTTTCAGCCATGTCTGACAAAAGTGAACTGAAGGCGGAGTTGGAGCGCAAGAAGCAACGATTAGCTCAAATCAGAGAGGAGAAGAAGAGAAAGGAGGAAGAAAGAAAGAAAAAAGAAGTAAGAAATAATTTTCACTTTGAAAATTGACGTTGCATATGTAACTTGCCCAAAATTTAGGGGTAGGTTCACAGAATCATTTTCTGTGTCCTGTTCAGGGAGTGTCTGTTTAATGGTTGGTGCTAACACAAATGTAGCACTTTCATTTTCTGATAGTATTAACACCTACTGCTTTCTTTACAACTGTTCTTACCATAAGTTGGATTAAAAAAAACAAAACCAAAAATTAGTATCTTACACTAGCATAAAGTTTAGATTTCTAGAACTACTTGTGTGCATGTGACATCATTAATCAAATCACTCTGATCTATTGCATGAAAGCTCTGCTTAATGAGTTGTGATTGGTGTTATTTAAAGAAGGCATTTCTGAAGTACGGTTCTCAGCATGTCCATAGAAATCGTCTGACTGTCAGTATTATCATTGCACAAACAATGTGCTATGTTCTTCTGCTCTTTGACCTATCTATAGGCTGAATTTTAAAATCAGAGTAACGCTCAGGATGTATATAGTACTTGTGTTTTAGATTTAGTTTGTTAACAGTCTTGTGGATTTCTTGCTGCTCAAGTATGTGACAATCAGTGATATCTTAACTGTTTCTCCTGAATGCAAATTATACCTCATAAAAGGAACTTTTTGCTGGAATGTTTTGGGGTACTTTTTCATTACTTCTCTGTGTTTTGGTTATGACGTAGTTGGTGCTCTAAATCAGCGTATGACTGAAGACTGGGCAGCTGCCAACTACATGATTCAGACAAAAAGGAGAAAAAAATAGCTCAAATTATATCCTAATGATTTTGTAACAATGTGTTGCCAGAATTGCTTTTTAAAAAGCAGTCAACTAAAGGTAGAAAGATACGGAGTATTCAGCATCTTTTGCGATAGAGCTTGCACTATTTCTATATGAAAGAGGGTGGGGGTGTACTGTTTTTTATATCTAGCAGATAACACAACTTAAAACTACTTGTCTTTGACACAGTTATTGTAATTTTAAAATAGGAATCATATGACTGTCTATAAAATAATTTTAATACAGGTACAGGATGTTTTTTTCACCCTTTGCATTTTACAGTTTTTAGGATTAGCGTAAAAAAGGCACTCTTAATTTTGTGAAGTGTTAGTCATTTTGACAAATAAGCAGACACTTTTTGCATGTTTATATATGTCCTTCAAAGATAGTACCAAAGCTTCAGAATGTTGTCATTCCTGTCTACTTTATCTACAAAAAAGAACCATCAGAATTACTGAAATTGAATATCTAACCTACTTGATGATAAGTTTCAGTATTACAAAAAACACTGTGGTGTCTCAAAATAAATGAAAGGTTAAATGATGTTAAATGCTATAACTTAATTATTGAATAATTTTTAGACTGACCAGAAGAAAGAAGTTCTTCCAGTACAAGAAGAATCTGATCTTGAAAAGAAGAGAAGAGAAGCTGAAGCATTACTTCAGAGCATGGGGTTGACACCTGAGTCTCCTGTTGGTAGGAATGTTACTATTTGTTTGAAATAAATGTTTGGGAGGTTTTTGTTTAGTTTTTTGGGGGGTGAAGTGTTTTTCAGGGGTTTGTGTTGGGTTTTTTTTTTGTGGTGGTGGTTTGTTTGCTTTTGTTAGGATTAAGGTATTTATATAACTAACATAATAATTCTCTGGCCATTTTTGGGGGGTTTATACGTGTCTGGGTTTTATACTATTTTGTCCTGCGTTATTTATTTGTTACAAATGTCAAATGATGTGCTTCAGTACACATTACATACTATCATTTTATAAAATAACATCATTTACACTTTGTGGATTATTTGAAGTACACTAGTTAACAAATGTAAGTATCATCTTTGCATTTTCTTTTTCCCCCCTATTTTTCCTGGTCATTATTCTCCTGTATTTTTTTTCCTTACTCTTTTCCATAATGCCAAATTTTAATGTTGGTATTTTTGTATGGAGTTGGCTTGTTTTTTTTCCTCATGTTTTACACCCTAGTTTTTCTTATCTCAAATACCTGACTGACGTTGATGAAGCAGTAACAACGCTAAATATAAAAATTAGCTTCCAAAGGTGAAGACTGGTATCTGTGCAGCTCTTGGATGTGTTAGCATATTGGCTATTGCTTTTTGCCTTTACATAGGCACTTCTCTATGGAAGATGAAAGCAAGGAGTGTGATAATGCAACTCTACTTTTTGTTTCTAACTCTGAAATCAAAGGGTTTTAAAGCTTGTCAGTTTGGCTTCTTGGTGAGGTTCTATTCAACTGGGTTTGTAAATAAAAAATAATAATAATTTCTTACAGATGTATCTGTGATTATATTTTCATAATTGCTTTTGTATAATCCTCAAGTGTTCAAAAGTGAACATGGAATGAACACCATTATAGCTGCTCACATTCCAACAGCCCCAGCAGTCATCTTTGGTAGTTCAAACTGTTCTTATAGTCAAGAGACTCCATTTGGCTGCGTTAGCACTAGTGTGCAGCTGTTTAAGTTAATCAGTTCTGACCTACTGCAGATTTTCTTTGCTAGACTAATAGTTGAACACTTCTCTTGCATGATACTGTGCTAAGGCAGTTGATGAAATTTTTGTAGAAATTTATGTGGTTGTTGGTTTTTTTCAAATGTGGGAGAGAATCTAAAAACCACAGAAGAGCCAGTCCTCAAAGCAAGTTAATGCATATGCATAGAGTAGGTGTTCATGAAAAACTTGGAGGTGCTGACATGCAAGACTGGGGCACACCCTGCATGTTATGTTTAATTCCACTGAGCTGCTGCTTAATCACACCTTTCAATGTACGCAGGGAATTCATTCTGTTTCCTTTCAAGATAAGCAGATCTGATATGGATCCTTAACCAAGTGAAAATGTCCTGCTTGCTACCGCACAGTTAGCATGCCTAACACACAAGCTCCTTTTCTGCTGACTGGATGCTGGCAAATACAGTGATTGTATGCCTGAACTGATGCTAACTCATGGCTGAGCTGCTTGGTGTGCAGGTGGCTTGTGCCTGCCCTGTCAGTGGAGGGGGATAGCTTGACATCAAATTCTTTCATAGAAAATAGTGTTAATCCCTAAGGCAATTCCTGTGCTAGAGAGAGATAGCTCTCTTACAGGAGAAGGGACCGTGTCAATGTCAGTATGTTTTTGAAGCCTTGTGTTAGCGAACCAGAATTATTTTCAAGAAGATTCTATAGTTTAATCCTCTGGGGTAGGTGAAATTCCATCTGGTCTTTTCGTAAGACTGTCGGTCTTCCAGTGGGACTCACCTCAGTTTTGGGAAGGGTCTCTCGAGAATCGCTGTGCCCACAAGAGAGCGCTGCAACACCAGCACTGGGCCTCGTGAGTGGTGCTGGGGTCGCGACGTCACAATGTCCTGAAAATGCACACCAATGACAATGAAAAGGCCTGCGGGAATCTCCTTCAGGGTAGATTAGCCAGTACATGGCGAGGATGAGTTGAAGAATTTATATATTCTTACAATCCCGCAGTTACATAAATATAAGTATAAAGTCTAAATGTGTGTATGTATGAATTTATGAAATACAACTGAAGATCTATAAAAAAGGTCTCTCCCCTAGGGGGAATGAAATTTTTAAAAAATTGAAGAACTCACTGTAAATTTGGTAAAGTTAAGGGAGAATTTTTGTCAGTCAGAACCGTGTCTCTGTTTTGGGATGGGGTAAAAAAATTCCTTAGAATTCACCATATACTTGTGATTTCAAGAAATTCTGCAGAAATCTTGCAGACCTAAAATCAGAGTTCTCCCATGCTTAACCACTGACCGAATAGACAGGAGTTTATATACATAATTTGTGTTCAGTTGATTAAAGGGTTTTTTAAGGGTTGCTAAGCAGTGAATGCTTTACATATTGCTGAAAAGCGAAGCATGTAAGGACCTTCAAAACACCGCTTGATTCTTGTGTTTAACCCTAAGTTTCATTTAAAAATTACTATTTCTAAAAAGAAAAGTTGAAAGAAATATCAAAGTAGCTTTGTATTTGTATCAGATTGCATGATATCATTCACTATGTATCACTTCCAAAAAGCATGTTACTTTTTAAATGATAAATGCAGTCTTCATCTACGTGCAGAAAATGAACTGACACTTAAGAAGTTTGAATACAGTGGTACTAGACTGTTTACCATCAAGCAAAAAAAAATAAAAAGTCATCCTCAAGACCTAACACTAGAAACTTTGTAATACTTTGAATCTAGTTTGATTTGATTCAAACTAGAACAAAAATAACAGGATGCTGTATGACAAAGCCGTTTTTTTGGTCCATGCTTTGGTGATTATATATTTTGAGATAACATTCCCGGTTACACACATTCATTGTCTAATCTTTGAGAAAGCCTAATGTCAGAGCTGTGTTAACAACTATTTTTTTTTATGTTTAAGCAACATGAATCAGTGGAAATTACCCTTTGAAAATCAGTGTCATCATTTGTCAAAAGTTCAGTTTAAAAATATTTTTTCAATTCATTTTCTCTTAAATGTCTTCCCCTCCATGTCTTTTTGTATGCTCCAGATGCATAAATGCCAAACAATTGCATGAAAGTCCAGCATGAATTGTTAACATTGTCTTTTCCCCTCTCTTTCTACTGTTCATTTTCATCCATGTATTTTTGGTTTGCCATCACTTTTTTTTTAATACTTCATTTTAAATTAATTTGAAAACATCCTAAGCTGTGCAACCTCTGCGAGTAGTAACAGCGGATACCTGTCTGTTTCACTATTTAGTCCCTCCTCCTACCTCTCCGTCTTCCAAATCTGTGAGTACGCCAAGCGAGGCTGGGAGCCAGGACTCCGGGGATGGTGCAGTTGGATCTAGGTATGTCACTTTCCTCGTCGTGTTCCTTTGCTCAGTACTTGTATTCTGAATAATAAAGCTTTAGAAGAAATCAAGGTTAATTGCTTGGTTATAGTAATATGAGGTTATAGTGTTGAATCTGTCAAGAGTGACTGTTTTGCAGAAATACTGTACTTCAGAATTTGAAATGCAACTACACTTCCCAATTTGAAGTTGCCAACGTTAATGTGGAGTTGTTTAAACTTGCAAGTTTGAAGTAAAATGAATGTCTTGGGACAATAACAAACTCAAAAAGTAACTTCTGCACTTTTCCCAGCTTTTTCTAAAGGAGGGTGGATATGGATGATAGGCTATTTCCTTTTTCCCTTACCTAGTTGATCTAATAAAAAATACTGTCTATAAACTTTGCATTACTTCTGATTTTATTTTTCCCTTACTCAGGACCATATTTCTCATTATTTCACTTCATCTGTGTAACACAACTACAGCACTTGCAGTCTTTTATTTTGTCAAAGCATAACTGTCTTAGAACAGCCACAGTTGTTTTGGTCTTTTTTCAGTGACAGTATTTGACACATCTGTTTGACCATTTCTTTGAGCATGATGGTTTGAGACATGCTGCTCTAAAGAAGAGTCAGATAAATATTTCTGTTAAATATTGCAAGTGGAGATACATAAAGGTGGGAAAACACTACTTCCAAAGGGTATTTCTACTGTTTCCCATGCACAGTCTGTAAATAAGAGCAGTAGCTGCCTAGTAATATTGGTAAGATACTCTCAGCAAGTTAAGGTCATGTACTTTAAATTTATAAGCTTAAGTATTTATTGTGGATGAAGTTTAGTTGAAGCACAGTAACTGCAGCAGTTATCATCAGTTACTGTTGTTGTATGAGTAGTTGTTTTGGAAAAAGAGTCAATGGTTAGACCACTTTGAAACATCTTTTAAACAGACTGCAGTAACGTCTTGTATGCATGTAGATTATGCATGCATAACTATATGCATCTTAATCTGAAAATATTCAAGATACTAATGATCTGAACAAAAGTTACGTGGTGCCTATTTCTAAGTAGAAATCATTAAGTTAAAACAGAGAATACATCAGGCAGCAGATGTGAACCCAGACTTCTTTTTAACAATGCTCAGGTATGATCTTGTTTGCCTGTCATGTTAATTAAGAACCAATATAATTGTTCCTTAATTGAGTAGCAAGCAAATTCTAATTAGTTTAAATTGTGATTATTGCTTATTAAATTGTCTTTTTTTTATATTTATATATGTACTTATGTTCACTAGAAGAAAAAAAAAAGTATTTGATGATGACTTTTTTAAAGAAAACATTTTATTTCCATTTATACCTAATTTAAATTCAGTATCAAACAGTAAAGGCCACATACCTGTAATGGAATGCCGTGTTGTGTACTAAATTTATTTCCACCTCATCAGTGCACTGCACTCTGATTGTGTGTTCTCAAACATAGTAATGCAGTGTTGTATGCATGCATTTCCTTATGAAGCCTTCAGAAAACCCATATCCTAAGTCTCAATAGTTTCATGCATTTTGAAACTTTAAATCTGTCTCAGGATTGTGATCTTTAAGGCATGAAGGTATGAATGTACAGCTAAATTGAAGGCATTATGGAATCCCTGTTAGAGTCCCCTTGCTTGTTCTCCCACCACTGGATTCTTCCCTTCCCCCAGTAAATGGGTGTTGATATCCTGGTTTATTAGTAGAAGGTCACACATTTTGAGCATGAAAGTTGGACTTTATGATATCCCTTGGTGTTATACATGGCATTTCACAGGTGACTCCTACCAATATGAGATGTATTATAAAGCCTCTGTGATGCTGAATCTTGTCAGTAACTTTTAGTAAGCAGTAGCACAGTGTTCAGACTGTGCTCCTGCTGTTACTTCCATCTGCCTTGCTTTATTTTCATTAGTAAAGAGTTTTGTTTCCTAGTTTGATCCTTGTTCTTTCTCTTTTTTCCTCAGTCAAGAGTGTAAGTCTTACACTAGAAAAGAATACAGCTGGTTTACTTTTGGGCTAGGTGCATGCTTCATACCAGAAAATATTTCTAGAGCTATAGGAAGTATTAGGAAAGTGCCTGGTTACAGAGAAATCTGGACATATGTGGAAGATGGGAACTTCTGTTCACTGAAGCTTGTAGATAAATTCGTTTAACTTAAGGCAAAAAAACAACTGGAAAACAAAAGAAACAGTATTTTGCATCATTTTGGTACATATACAATAGGTGAATTTTATCTTAGAATGTTAACTTTATTTTAAAAGAATATCTGTGAGAAATATTTAACTGGATCTCCTGTACTACTTGTTGGCTTCAACTATTTTAAAAGACAGACTGTCCCTGGTACCACTGAAGCAACTTTTGAAAGTGAAAATCATGCTTTGAAAACAGGAAAGCTACCTCATTAAGGGCTAGATCTTAAAGAGGTGCAAAAGTTAGAGCCTTTTATGTTTATAGCCTTTTCCCCAAGTACCTCTCAAATGCAACTGAAAAAGTTGAGAAAATATTTGACAGGTATTGTGGTAATGCTGCATTTGTATCTGAAAATAAGGTGTCCTTTGCAACATGAAGGTTGGGGTGGTGGTTTGGTTTTGCTTATGATTGAAGAACAGGTAAGCAATACCCAGCTTGAAGTCTCAGGCACCAAATTAAACTCTTAAGCTTAAATCTCTTTGGTCAAGAAAGATAGCAGAGATGTAACGAATAAGTATGCTCAAAGTCTTTAACGTTAGGCTAAATTGATGTGTTCTCTGATGCACAAAAGATATGAAAAGGTTTTGGAGATTTGGGTGTTATGCTATTGCTGTGGATGCAGTTGATTGGCTATATATGAAGACGGTGGATTTGTAATTCCTAGTTAAATTATGATTAACCTAATGCATACTTTCCACTAGAACAAGGTAGTGCATGGCACAGCCATATTTATGAACTTTTATGGCATTGCGTGTATATTTTTCAGATCAACTTTAACTTTAGGAATTCTGCACCTGGTTTATAGAAAAGTTACCACGTATGGGATGAAAATGTAAAATTATCTTTTATTGACTTCCTATTGTCATAGTAAAATGTTTCATATTCTTTATTTTTTTGTTCAAAAACATTATTTTTAAAAATGCAGATAACATCTGAGAATGTCAGAAAAAACATGCAGGTTAATCTGCTAATCTCGTACAAGTGTGTTTTTAAAATTCTGTCTAAGCCTGATAGCCAGTAGACTACGTGAAAATTTCTGAAGAAGGGATGAAGGCTAAAAATGAAGGTAGAGGGAATATTGATTTCCCCCTTCTTATTTCTTCTGGTACAACTTGAAATGGATCCATTCTGCTTGTTATTCCACATGACTTTGAAACGTGTTATTAATATAAAGCCCACAATTTATAAGAGATTTTAAGTGTCTTAGATGGAGTTGGCTCTAACTCAGATGACACTTACAAGCCCAAGGCAGTGCTTAACCCATAATTACTGCAATGTCACATCTTGGAAACTCTAGCTGTTCTCTATCCCACTGGAAATGCTTTTTTGCCCAACTACCAAAAGGCTTATGTGTTGACTCATTTCCTTTACCAATATGACAGTTTCCTCCACATATTTACTGCTCTGGGCAAGTTTGTGTTACGTTAACAAATCTGTCTTCATATAACTTGGACAAATCTGAACATATTTTAAAAGGAATTTCAAGTTTTTAGTGGTTCTTGGCAGTATTTAAAATTCTTTTATTTGCCTTTCATAAGGCAACATTTGTTTGCAGACCTTTAATTTTCAATCTTTGAAATAATTTAATTCTTTGCTAATAGCTCTGAATTCTGTTTGCTTCTTAACTTTTGTATTTACTGCATGTGTTATTGCACTGAATGTTTGCTGGGTTTCCCTTAACTGATGTTGCATTGCCTTGTATCTTGTGAACAATGAAATAACTATAAGCTTGCTGTAACTCTAGAATTTCATAGTGTATATTTGCTTCACTAATCTCTGGCCTTTTTTGCTAATGCTGCATGATTGTTCAACCTGGGGTACCAGGACGCTGCATTGGGATACTGATCCATCAGTTCTTCAGCTCCACTCTGATTCCGATCTGGGGTATTGCATAGATTTCTTATATTCCCTCTTTCATGTGCTTATGGATAATAAGTATGAGCGTTTTTTCCTTTAAGACTTGTTAAGAAAATGTTTTGTAAGTAATACAAATTCAGGGTCCCTAGACTTAGCATGGTTTGCTTGCAATCGGAAATTTTTATATCATTTAATATACATTAGATGCCTATTTCTAATAAACACAAGTAAGTTTTGTTTTCTTTGAGTCTTTCTTTAGCAAAATGTAAGCTTTAAGAAGTCATTTATTTAAAATAAAAAGGTTAGCATGACTGTATTTAAAAACAGCAACTCCCATCTTTTCTTAACAAATACTTTTATAAAAGCTGTAGCTCATTATAAGCACTAACTAAAACCAGTATTGTGCACTAAGAATTATGATTCTGCCCACCAAAACCTTTCAAAAGGAGTTACTCTTTGCTTTTATCTTGGGCAAGGAGTGGATAGTAAGAAACTAAGTCTGATATAGGTCAATTATTGAATCATTGCAGTATTATTACAGTACATACTGCAGTTAGGTTTAACAGGAGGCTACAATAAATTAATGTTGTGCAGGTTTTGAAATATATTATGTGTTGTATGATGCTAGCTATATCTATCTTAATTAAAGTCAGAAAGCTCGAAGGTTTTTAGTATTGTGCTCTGGAACAATGTATTATGGATAAATCATTTGTCCGTGTGAGTTCCAGGTCAGCCTGGCAGTTCTGCATTCTAAATAGTATCTTAGAGGTGGACAAAGAAGGGCAGCAAAGTTAAAAGACTAGGAAGTGATTTTTCCTTCAGCATAACTAAGTTGGTTTTCAAGCTTTAAAATCCTAGAACTGTTGGTGTACAAGCATGACTTGTGAGTAGATCTGTACCCCTGATAATACAGGTGTATCATATATGTGACAGTATTCTGGTCAAGCACAAAGAGCAAAAATTCAAAATTATATCCTAATGTCCAGATATTTATATGTGCACATCTTCCTTTTTGTCACAGATGTATAAATAGTTGCTTATTTTAAAAAATAATGATAAAATAGTAGTCATAATTGTGTGACTTCTTCAGAGTTTCCATTGGATTTAAGTTTGACTAAGCAGTGCTGTGACAGAATGACTTGGGTATTAGTCTAAGCAAAATGTGAAATAATAAAATTAAATGGTTTTTTCCTGATTTTTAAATTAATTTTATTTAGACGTGGACCTGTTAAACTTGGAATGGCTAAAATTACACAAGTTGACTTTCCTCCTCGAGAAATTGTTACCTACACAAAGGAGACGCAAACGCCTGTTATGACTCAGCCCAAGGAAGGTGAATGGTTAATTTATTACTATTAAGTTATTTTTGGTTTCTTTTAATATAATAATGATGACTGACTGAATTAGAACTAGCACTTGTGATCTTGAAACTTAATAAGGTAAATGAAGGTTGATATGTGAGATAATTTATATGAATTCTGTTACTAAATTTTTATAGGTTTTGCTTAACTGTTACTGTCATTCTGCATCTCTTTTAACATCACTCTTGTTCCTAATATGTGGTATTTTCACACTCCTAGTAAGTGTTCAGATGAAACACTGAGTTGCTTAATTAGCTGACAGCTGATAAAAAAATGGGATATATTTTGCATTTATGACATTTGAGAGTCCACGCACAACTTGGCAGATGGGGAACAGGGAGTGATTTGAGGCAATTGGCATGGCTTCAACAAGGGCAACTCCTGCCTGACCAACCCAGGGGCCTTCTACAATGGAGTGACTGCATCAGTGGACCAGGGGAGTGTTACATGTCATCTGTTTGAATTTCTCTAAGGCCTTTGACATGATCGCCCCCAACATCCTTCTCTCTAAATTGGACAGAGATGGATTTGCTTGGGTGGGCTCTTAGGTGGATAAGGAGTTGGTTGAATGGTTGTATCCAGAGGTCAATGGCTCAGAGTCCTGGTGTGCGTCAGTGACAAGTGGTGTCCCTCAGGGGTCCATATTGGGACCAGTGTTATTTATTATCTTCATCACTGACATACAGAGGGATCGAGTGCACCCTCAGCACACCTGCAGGTGACACCAAGCTGAGTGGGGCAGTTGACATGCCTGAAGGATGGGATGCCACTCAGAGGGACCTGGACAAGCTCAGGAAGTGGCCCTAAAGAAAGCCAGACATATCCTGGGCTGCATCCTCAGCAGCATGGCCAGCAGGTCAGGGGAGGTGATTCTTCCCCTCGCCTCTGCTTCTGGAGTGCTGCATCGAGCTCTGGAGAGGGACCTTGCACAAGGACATGTGGGACAAGGGGCAATGGCTTTAAACTGGAAGAGATTAGATTAGATATCAGGAGGAAATTCTTTACTTTGTGGGTGATGAGGCACAGGAACAGGTTGCCCAGAGAAACTGTGGTTGCCCCATCCCTGCATGTGTTCAAGGCAGATTGGATGGGGCTTTGAGCAGTCTGATCTAGTGGAAGGTGTCCCTGCCCATGGCAGGGGGGTTGGAACTAGGTGATCTTTAAGGTCCCTTGCAACCCCAAACATTCTATGAACTTACTTGAAGGCTGTCTAGCCTTACAACAAACTTAGCAATTAACCCCCCGTACTTCTTAAGAACTTTAATTTTTATACCTGAAGCTTATACTTCGAGTTTTAAAAGAAGGAACTAATTTATTTATAATTTATGGAGTTTCTGTTTTCAGCAGTTGAACATAGGCTTTCTTGCAGTCATGACTTGTTTGCTTTTCAAAAAATTCTTTTTTCTGAAGAAAATATGGCTGGCTAGCAGATTTGCTTTTCAATTTTGAAACACTTGAATTTATCTGCAAATGAAAGTATTAGTCTTGACCTAGCTTGTGTGTGGTTCTACAACAAAATCTCTTGGTTGTTTAATATGACTGACTTTGAGTATGTGTCTACGTTAGCAATTTTAGGACATACTTCTACATTCATAAATTTGTATTTCCTGCTCTTTGGTATGTGAACTTTTGGGTGTTTATGCAAGGATGTATCTTTGAAACTTCATTATTCAGTGAGCCAGAGGATATGATTTTTCTCTAACTGTGTTTCTTTTCTATTTTTTATTTTATCTGTATCCCTGCACAGGTAGGTGTTTGGGATTTTCCTGCTTTCATTTCTCCCATGCCCTCAGTGTTTCCTTTCTCTAACCTGTCAGGTCTTTTTTCCTCCCCTCTGTCAGGTTCATGGAATCTGAAGACTTAGTTCATAGTTTATGTACTTGAAGAGTTTTACTTCTGCTGCCTGCTGACAGTGGAAATTGCTTGGGATTGTATGATCTGAGTTTCACAGTAGATAGGCTGTAGTTGAGGTTTACTGTAGTGGAGTGGAACAGTGGTCATCTCTATTTCTGCATTTACCAGAAGGCTGTCTCAATACATGTATTGTCTCCTGATCCATTCCACCTTACAAATACTGATTTCTTGAGGGCCATAATAATTTTTTAAAATATATTTATTTCCTTTTCTTCACAAAATTCACAGGTGTCTTTTCATCATTTCAGTGTTGAGGATCTTTTTAAGGTCTATCTTAAGACTGCCTGAATACAGCTCTATGTTCCCATTTTACAATGATATCTGAAATAAGATGTAGGTTTAAAAAAAGAATAAATCATATTGCATGCAAAAAAAGAGTTGCTAGGCAAGAGATTTTTGTTGGTGGAAGAAAATTTTAAGCTCTTTAAAACAATTGACAAAAGCAATATGCTGAATTTACAGGGTGCAATTAGATAAATTTAAATTGTGTAAAATATATCTTATTGATTCTTATTTCTTCTCACAGTCTGAGTTGTTGTGCTTACTTACCTGAGTGCATATACTGTAAACAAAAACAACCTTGCGAAGTACACTTGAAAGTGGAGCTTGCAACTGAACTTAGACCTGAAGTAGCTCCCTTATACAGCAGCAAGTTGCATCTGAGCTAGGTTAGCTCAGTGTTAACAGTTTCTTATAAAGTGAAATGAACTGGACCCTTCTTAATATATCTTGAGATTTTGAAATGCTGTTGGAGCTGTGCTTTTGAATAAGGAAAATAGAAGCAGTGTTACTAGATATGATCTGCAGTCATTCTGCTTTTTTAGGTCCACTTGTGCTAACACTTGGTTTGGTGGGGGAGGACAGCACATGAAATAAAACCAACAAACCCACAACAAATCACCAAACTAAATAGTTCTCTTTGTTCCAGTTCTGTGTCCTACTGTGGTTATGTAGTTACATTGTAAGCTGAATTAGGAAACGTTCAAACTACAACCACTCTGTCTGGTGGGACAGAATAGGAAGTAGAAGTAAACTGGTTTTAGATTAAAACCATTTCTAGTTGTTATGGAAATATTTGTGGCAACACATACCAAGTGAGTTAAATAGGAGAGACTTCATGTCCTCAAATAAAACTTGGCATTTGGAAATGCCTGTTTTGGATTCATGTAACAGTTAACTTAATTTTGAAATGTGACAACTTCCTTAGGAGATGAAGGCATTTAGTGCTCTAACAGTTCTCACAACTTCCATTATTTTATTGCAGTACTAATATGTTGATTTGTTGTGACCTCAAAGTATTTGAGAAACTGCCTTAGGAAGATTGTTTCTTCTATATTATAAAACAATAAAATCGGGATCTCTCTTAGAATTCAGTTAATCCAAAGAAAGATGGGTGTATAGGGGAATATGATTTTGCTCAGCTGTCACAATTAAGGCTTTCCAGGGCTAACTGGATACTTGCTACTTAGTGCTGCTGTACAATGCATGTGCAATCGCAGCTGACTGCAGACAGTATTATTGCATTAACTCCACTCTTTGAGGAATAATTGTCTGGTAACATCTCCAAGACACAGAATTAAAATATTAAGCAGAGTAGTAAAAATATGATGTATAGGATTTGCTCCTTGGATGCTGGTACAGTGAATGTAGGATTTATGAATTTTAGTATTTTTTAAAGAAATAACAGACCAGTGTATATTCGTGTAGGATCCTTGTGGGTCCCTTCCAACTCAGAATATTCTGTGAGTCTGTATTATCTAGTACATGCCTTAAATGTACAGAAATACAGATAGGAAAACTTGATGTGGAGACATTCGGTTTAACAAAAGCCACCCATTTCACAGATGATTTAACTTTGATTAACCTATTCTGCAGCAACAGATTACTCAGACAACTGGAACTACACTCTACAGTGTTATTTCTAGGTGCAGCCTAATTTACAGCAGTGCTTTTCTTTCTGTCTTGCCAAAATACATCACAATTTTGATGTTAACTCAAAGTAAAAATTCAGTGGTTCATTAAACCTGTTTTTAGTATTCATTGACAAGACATTTGTTGCTATTAAAGATTGCACAAAAATAGCAGCTACTTTACTGCTCAGTTTGTAACCTTAGATCCCCTGATTGCCTGTCAGAAACAACATGGAGTTAATCCCTTGGTGTATTATAATGAATATTCATCGATACGTTGATGTGACATAGAGTCCCATTTCCTGTCTTCATGGCCCTGTGACTTTTCCAAGTCTTTGCAGCCTTTTCAAAATCTGAACTCATATTTGGTACACTGACAATTGAAGTGGCTTAAAATGCCAGTAGATACAGTCAATAATGAATAAGGTAGGTGCAGTTAGGGAGTGCCCTTAAGGTTTCAAATTTAGGTAGCTGACTTGAAATAAATGCAGTGCACCACTGTATCATGGGTTCTTGACTTACTAGATTGGAACTTTTTCAGAAATAGTATGTCCAATGTTTCAGTGTTTGCTGGGTGCTATATTATTGCTATGCTAATTCCTTGCAAATTCTGTCACCTGGCCTGCTATTAAATAAATTCAAGATGAAGGAGAGACAGGAAAAGTAATTAAAACAAACATTTCTTATCTTGTTTTTAGTCCAGCAACTTAACTGCACCTTTTTTGTGAACTGTGAGAAAGGTTCCTGGGTTTGGAATAGAAAGCATGCTAGTTTTGGATAATGAGGTCAAGAACTGGTANGTAGTTTTCTCCAGATCCCTTAATGAGAAAGTTTGGATGTGACTCTTCTTTAGAGAGAAGGTTTTAGATTTATGCAGTTATAGATAAATCAGTGAGATGACATGTTCAATTTCAAGTTTGATGCTTTGAGAATATTAAAATAAGTGCTGTATCCTGCATTTAAATGCAGTAATATCAGCTGGCTGTATGCAATGAAAGTACTATGAAGGAATTTAGAGCTCTGTATAATATATGCCATTTATGTTTCAAACATTAAAAGGCAGGAGCAATCAACTATATGATCTTTTGAATAAAATATGTAGATTAGAAGGTCATATAGCACTAAGGGGTTGACCATCCACATTTGACAAGAATTTGACTCCTGTCACTGAAAATGGTACTTAGAATCAGTGTAGTATGACTAATGGGGAGTTGGGCTGAAATTTCTAATTTGGGACTTTCAAAGCTAGAATAATGTATCCAGGGTGACCCAAAACCAAATTTCCAAATTTGAAGGCATCATTCAGTTCTGCAAGATTGATTGGCAGGGCAAAACAGAGGGGGATTTTTATCCAAGTGGCCATAATTTGAATATGATCTTGTATGTGTTGTTCTGAAAGTCACGTCTGTTAACTCATATTACATTTTTTAATTAATCATTGCTCACACCTGTAATTATTTGACATTAAGAATTCCCTTCTTTCAAATGGCCACAAGTTATACAGTTTTCAGGTTACTAGTCCGCTGTACATGCGAATCCATCGAAAAAGGAGCAGTGTCTTTCTGTTTCTTTGCGTGATTATTTTGCCCAAAAAAGCTTTCATTTTTTTTAAGTAGCACAAAAGCTGTAATTGGCATGCTTTGTAAGGAAGTGTCAATGTGCAAGAGAGTGGAGATCACTAAGAATTCTTTTACGGGTTCTTTCCCCTTTGCACCACCGCCTCCTCAGCAGGGTCACTGAGATCACTAGCTTTTCTTGAAATGGCCATTTTCACTGGCAGGTGCATTATACCCTGTATTTTCAGATTGTTTTTCCATTCTGAATGTTTGGCAGGTTGATTGCTCTGGCTGCATTGACGGAGAAAGGGCTGACAAATGCGGTTGGGCTGGCTGAAAAGACAGTGATTACTGTTTTCCTTTGTGGCTGATTGAGGCCCTTGAAAGGAAAGATTTTAACCTTCACCATTTGGTTCAAAAGTATGAGCATATATTGAAATCATTCATGCCATTTATCCTAGTTCTGTAAACTTGTCAGAACATAAAAATCGCTCAATTTCAAGTAATGTAGGATTGGCATACGTCATTATCATTTTGATTAAGTTGGAGTTTGTATTATTGTGTGCATTATACAGTGTCATTTAAAGCTTTCTTTCCTGCAGGTACAGTTATATTTTTATTGCCTATACTATGGAGTTAGAAAGATTTTCAGACCTCTTTAAACCTATCACTGTGTGTGTGGTTTGGCAGCTGGTATGGCCTACAAGCTGTATTTTGTTTGCAGGGTAAAGGCTTGTCTGTAGACCTCCTGGAGTGCTGGTAATTGCACAGGCTTGCCATTGGGGAAAGACATGACTGGAAGCAGTCAGGCAGAAAAATGTTGTGCCATCCCATTGCCACCTCATAGCAGAGAGACAATCCTTGCAGTACCATCTGGTTGTTGCTATCTAGTCAGCTGGCCTGGCTGCTGGGACCATGGCTTGGCAGCTGGTTCCCATCCCTTGGCCACCCTTTTTTTTTTTTACTCTTTTTGTGTGCATGCATGTGGATTTTGGTTTTTTTTGCTTTTTGTGTTAGGTAACTTTGAACATGGGTCAGGGAGATGGCTGCAACAAACAAGCTTAGTCCTGTTGAATGCTGTCTCATTACTTGTGATGAGGCATGCAGCAGTCTCCTGCTGCCATTCCCTTATAAGCAAATGACGTAGCTGTTTAACCAATAAAAACAAGTCTTTTCAGAAGCTTACTCTAGAAAGTGGATGAAGAAAAGCCAGCATATCCTACAATTCTAAGTAATTTAAAGGTATTTTCTGGTTTACAGGATTCAAAGAATAAAATGTAGAAATGCAGAAAGTGCTGTAAGCCTTGTCAGTATTCCTGAACATTAACATTTTATGTTATTCATTGCAATTAGGGAAAACACATTTCCTGTAAAGTTCTCATTGCCAAACATGATACAGATAATGAGACTTGCATCTAGAATGACAGAAAAAATGTAATCTCTCTGCTATTATCTTTAGCAAAATTTGCCTCTCAGAATAGCAACCTGAAAGCTAATGTAAGCCATCTTCATGCCATGTGCAGACCCATTAGACTGATGGTTTCAGATCACAAGTAAGCAGCTGCTCTGTAGACTATTTTAGACATTTGATTTTTCTTTATTCTGCGGCATTAATGTGTCAATGTGTTACACAGAACATGCATCCACTGCATGGTTCTGTGTGGAATCATAAACGCCTGTAGGACAGATTTCCACTTCGGATTCTTTACAATTTCCTGCGTGTCTTATTTCAGTTTATGCAACTACATAACTCAGCCAGTAATACCCAGGTGGAGATGGTATTCCAGTGATATTTTGGTTTGTGATAATGTTATCCTTGGGACTACATTTTACAAATGCAACCATTTTAAGCTACATGATACCATTTTACATCAGCTTATTTGAGATTCATATAGAATGTTACTGTTCCCCTTTAGAAACACTGCCAGTCTCACCATAATGTTTCTCCTTAGATGAGGAAGAAGAAGATGATGTGGTTGCACCAAAACCATTAGTTGAACCTGAGGAAGAAAAAACATTAAAAAAAGAGGAGGAGGAAGAAGGTACAGTTCACCTCAAGACGTTCTGAGTGTGCTATAAAGTCATCAGTACATTTTTAACTTTTTGTTCCATTAATTTAAAATTAATTTCGTTGTTAAATACCAATTAGCCAGCAAAACACAAAATCAAAAAATTATTAAAAATCATGATAAATACTGTTTTTCTTTCTTGAAAAGAATTGGTGGAAGTGTGCAGTCCAGAAAATGTCTGTATAAATTTTTTTCAGCTGCCCCTCATGAACTCACAGAGGAGGAAAAGCAACAAATTTTGCATTCTGAAGAATTTTTAAGTTTTTTTGACCACTCCACAAGGATTGTTGAAAGAGCCCTTTCTGAGCAAATCAACATTTTCTTTGACTACAGTGGAAGAGACTTAGAGGACAAAGAAGGGTAATGTGAACGTTGAATACTTCTCTGTGAATGTCCAATACTTTTAATTGAAAAAGTGATCTAAGATTAGTATCTCCTAATTGTCTTTATAGAGAGATTCAAGCAGGAGCAAAACTGTCCTTAAATAGGCAGTTTTTTGATGAACGTTGGTCAAAGCATCGTGTTGTCAGTTGTCTGGACTGGTCATCTCAGGTAACAAATAATGCTTAAATTAAACAGTTTGTTTAAACTTTGTAAATTGTTGTAGTTCTGTGCATTTGACTCCCATAAAAGCACAGTTGATACAGGCTGTATTTCTAAATGTGTTCCTTATGGGCTCCATGGTTTGCAAAAAGTAGACAGAGCTGCAGAGCTGTTAATCTTCTCTGAAAGGTAGCAAAAGATTGGTATTGTGAAGAAAGTTGGTTTTTGGACTGCTTTGTAGAGGTAACTCGGCTTCACTAAGAAGTACTGGGTTTTACAGTTAAAAGCAAGTCATGATGAAAGAACAAGACTAATGTGTATGTTAATGCTGTTTTAGGAGCTAAATTAGCAACAATTGCAGTTTCAACTGACAATTTTTCATGCCTTTATAATGCAAGGTGGTTTTTTAACCCTATTTTGGCAAAAGAAAACAAAGATTCTAGGATTATCTGGACCATTAGCCAGTTACCTTGCTTACTTTGAGTCTTTTTCGCTTACCATGCAGTATCCAGAATTACTTGTAGCCTCTTACAACAACAATGAGGATGCACCTCATGAGCCTGATGGAGTGGCCCTTGTATGGAATATGAAGTACAAGAAAACTACCCCAGAATATGTCTTTCACTGCCAGGTATGATTCTGTCTTGAGAGGGATTCTATGTTGATGAATTTGGACAAGTACCTTCCTTATGTGTGTCAATATAATAATTTCATTGGGCTGGCATTTGCTTTAACCACATTTATTTGCCAACAGACGTTGATAGCTAGAGACTTCAGCTGAGACATATTATTCTGTTTCAGAATTTCTGACATCATTCAGAATTCAGTCTAGTTTGAGAACTCATTTTCTGTTTTTATTTAAAAAACAGGAAAACTTTCTTGTGTAATGGTTGAACCACAAAGGTTTGTATGTAAGGGGCTTGAGTGGGATTGTGTACTACAGCTTAGTTTACTGAATAAAACGAAGACAGCCTGAGGAAATGGAATGAGGATGAAAATTAGAAACATATGCATCAAGAAAAAGGCAGATAGAGGTTTTCTCGTAGTTTTCTGAAAGATAAAAACATGCAAATCTCTTCCACTATGCCAAGCGCAAGATATCCCCTTTTTTTCCATGATTTTGGAAAATTACACAGTTGAATCAAAATTTAACCTCATGTTGTCACATTACTGTCAGATTGCAAAAGTAACTGTTATATCAAAATGTATTTCTGCATTCTCTAAGAAGTAATGACTACAGAATGTGGCAAAACATTATTAAAATCTTGTGTGTTACTGGGCCTTCCTTTGCTAATAAACTACACTAGGAGGAATACAGATGTATGCATGTGAAAGAAAAGAGGAGGAAAACTTCATTTTATAATTGTAAATTGAAACAAAAAGACTGTTGAGGGGTTACAAAGGATGTGTGAATCCTTAAGTAATTGGGCAGTAAAATAATGTACTGAATAAATTTAGGCAAAGAAGTTGTTCTGATATTTGGCCTCATTTCCTTTAGTTTTAGACATAGTGTCATTGAATGATACGTTGTGTATTTTGTTGTTTTTCTTCCTTTCAGTCAGCAGTGATGTCAGCTACATTTGCAAAATTTCATCCCAATCTGGTGGTTGGTGGCACATACTCGGGCCAGATAGTGCTGTGGGATAATCGCAGCAATAAGAGAACCCCAGTGCAGAGAACGCCACTTTCAGCTGCTGCTCACACGGTAGGAGGTGAAATATCTTCGTGGACTGTGCCCTGTTGAGATGTGTTTAATGTCTAGGAAATTCTGTCCAGTGCACTTGACTGGCAATGCTTAAATGTTTATGTCCATATTTTGCCACTTAGGAACCAGGCTATTCATAAAAATCAGAGTGTCAGAAAAAACAAGTACCAGTTTTATAGGGGAGTACCATTTGTACTTTTGATTGTGATCAATCTTTTGTGCTTTGTTAAATGGTGAAGTTGTATATTTTACTGTACATTAGTTAGATCAGAACTGGTTATTACCTGTAAATTCTTTTCTGATAATATTTTGTTTCTTAGCACCCAGTGTACTGTGTAAATGTTGTTGGGACCCAGAATGCTCATAATTTGATCAGTATCTCAACTGATGGGAAAATATGCTCTTGGAGTCTGGATATGCTTTCCCAACCACAGGTAAGATAACTTTGGATATATATAGTATCTCTTCCAGATTAATATTTTATAAAAAATTCAGTTGATCTAATAAACACTAATCAACATTTTCCCACCACGTAGAATTAAGGTAGCTTGATATTTGATAAAACATTTCCCCACCTGTGGAATCAAATATTTTCTGTTGATTCTTTCATATATTTTTGGCGTACTTGTGTTAGTGGTGAACACAAATGTAGTAAGAAAACTTCCTTATTCCTGCCCAATCTATCCAAGTAAAATAAAAAGAAAACCCTTCTGTTGTGAAATCTAAAGGATTTTGTAGGTGTTAATACTTCTGTTTGTAAAGTAAGTTGCTGATATTTTCACTACAGGATAGCATGGAGCTGGTTCACAAACAGTCCAAGGCTGTGGCTGTTACCTGCATGTCTTTCCCTATTGGAGATGTCAACAACTTTGTTGTTGGCAGTGAAGAAGGCTCAGTGTACACTGCATGCCGTCATGGCAGGTGAATACAAACTTTAATTATTCAAATGAATTAAAAATAGTGAAAGGATGAGTTCCTGCATGATTTACACTCAAAATTTTTTTAAGTTCATATTTTCTCCTTTGCACTGAAGAGTATCTCTGTCTGAATTCCAGTTCACTTTTTCCTGAGTAAGAGCTTCATTAAAAATAGAAGTAGTTGGAATATTGAATTGGTATTACAAGTTGTTTGTGTTGATGAGGACAGCATAGGTCACTGTGGTTTTATTCATTTGAATTGTAGCAGAACATTCCAAACTTTGTATCAGTTTTGTAGATAATTGTACAGTAACATCACGCTCAAATCTTAAATTGGCTAGCTGTTCTCCTGCTGTTCAATCTATTTTGAAATTGTCTGACTGTATCTTGTCAATTGCTTTCTTAAATACAATTGAGTGTCCAGGTTTCATCTCAAATACATATCAGCTTGCTGCACAGCTGTTTTGGTTCCAAAGTACCCCAAATTGTATCACTTTTGTGTAACATCCTTCCCATCTGTTTCCGTCCTTTTTCATCACCCCTGATAGGAGGCTATTAGGGACATATTTTTACTGGTTTATGTCTGAACCTTGTGCCCATAAAGTATATGCAACTTCTCTTAATTTAATGGGAGTTTTATGCTTATTCCTGAGACTGGATTTTGTTCTTTGTATGAATTGAAGTTGTAGCTATTGCTTGGAGGACAATGTAGTTAAATGTGTGGACTGGCACTTGCTGAATGAGTCTCTTGTCCCTAGGATGTATTTTGGCACGTAAGATTAGTAGAAAATACATGTTGAACTTAAAGTCTGTTTTCAAGCCCAGTCTTCTGTCATCCTGCTGTGGTGAAACCTTTTGCAGTGGGATAACATCCATATAAGGCAGCAAAACCTTCTTGTGGCTGTATTTAAATTGCATTTCAGTGCTATCTCTGTCTGCAGATGTTTGGTTTCCAGATCAATTAACCTTGGTTGTATATTCTGAAACAGCAAAGCTGGAATCAGTGAGATGTTTGAAGGACACCAGGGACCAATCACAGGTATCAACTGCCATGCAGCAGTTGGACCTGTAGACTTCTCACATCTTTTTGTCACCTCTTCTTTTGACTGGACAGTAAAGCTTTGGACAACGAAGGTAACTTAGATAGTTCAGTGGTTTTCTTCATAGCCCTTGACACAAGGTGGTGCTGTAATGTAAGCTACTTAAAGAAGTTCACTAACCTGAAGTCAAATTGTGTGAAGTTCTGAGGTTCTTAGGGGCAGTCCTGCAAAGAGGAGATAGCTGATGAGCAAAACTAAGATTAACGACATAAAACTTTGCTTTCAGCTTGTACATCATTTGTGTATTTCTGATCCATTCTTTTCACCTTTTTGCCCTTTGTTATCAACAATGATTACAATGTAATCAAATGTAAATAATGTTACAAAGTCAGTTACCGCATATATTCATAAGGCAAATGTTTTGCTACAATTTTTTGGAGGACTAAAGGACAGCACCAAAAGTAATGTCAGTTAAATTTGGTGATACAAAATTGAAATATCTGTCATTTCCATTGCCAGAATTACTTCTTTCTCTGTTAGTCTGATGCCCTGAGGAATGCAAAGCAGAGGAAGCAGAGTTAAATCTCTGAGTAATAGTCACTGAATTATCATTGGCTTGAGTTACAAGATTCTTAAAGCATTCAATTTACAATTTACAATTGGCTTGCTATTGATTGTTTTATAGTAGCAGCCAGCAAAATGGCTGCATGCTTTGGAAAGCATACCTTTAATAATAAAAAGCATTAGTTTTTGGCTGATTTTTGTAGTGGCATTTTTTAAAGCAAGTCAAAAGGCAAATAGCTTTTTACTTATTGCTGGTAATGCTGTTGAAGTTCTGTATTTTGCTTTACCTGTTAGTTTTGTAATTTTGAAATGTGGGTTTTGGGTATCGCATTGTTATTTTTGCTTCTTTTCAGAATAACAAACCTCTCTACTCCTTTGAAGACAACTCGGATTATGTTTATGATGTGATGTGGTCTCCAACTCACCCTGCCTTGTTTGCCTGTGTGGATGGGATGGGCAGGCTTGACCTGTGGAATCTCAACAATGATACTGAGGTGAGAAGTCAGGTTAACAGTCAAATGCAGCTGGAAAATTGTTTGTACTCTTAAAAAAAAAGTCAGGAGTTTACCATAGTTTGGGGTTCTTTTTACCATACCTTGTTTTTTTGTTGTTGTTCCTAAACGTTCTGTAGTTCCAGTAGTTTCTGTGTAGTAGATGGCATTCTTTGATTACAGGGTTACAAATGACTCCTCATAATGAATAACAGCAGTAATTAAATTGTTTTATGTATAACAAGAGAGAAAAACGTCTGTTGGTGTAACACTGATCCATGTTGTGAATGTGATTATAGACCTCTCAGCCTGAGGCCTTGTCAGCCTACAGCTTAACAGTGTGAATAAACCTGTTACCACACACCACTCTTGTTCCTATTGCCAGAGTAATACTGCAGTGAAATACTGCAGCCATTTGTTTCTAAACTTAAGAGAATTCCATGTTTGGTTTTCTGGTGTGGGTTATAAACTTCATTATAGTATAAATCTTTTCCAAGATTTGCTGGAGGTAGATCAGAGGAGAGACCTGACAGATACTTAGTACTTAAATTTCACAGTCTGAAAACTACATATAGAAGAAAGTTGTAGGACCATATGCCAGCCTGTGGCTTTAAATTGGAATTACCTGTTCTAGCCTTTTGGACAGGGCTTGACCTGCCAAAACAGCTGATTTCATCCCTGTCCTCTGTCATAATCTTCCTGAGATCCCACGGTGCCTCGTCACTGCCTGAAAGTGTGCCTGTGCCTCCTGTCTCACGAGAGGAGTGCAGATGTGCCTTTTGATAATAGATATTTGTACTTTGACCAAGGGACAGATGTGTCGTTTGGGTCATGTCACTGGTGATAGCTTAAGGCCACTGAGGGTCTCTCTGTTGTGAACAGAGCTTTGATCTGTGTACCATGCACCACTTGAAGTGTTGGGCACTTCTTTTGATGCAGCACAGATGGCCTAGGTGTGTTCTGTAATCTCTAGCTTATGGAAACCTGATGCCTTTATAGCAATGTGTTTTGAATTGGTACAGGTGCCCACTGCAAGCATCACTGTGGAGGGCAATCCTGCTCTGAACCGTGTGAGATGGACACATTCTGGGAGAGAGATTGCTGTCGGTGATTCAGAGGGACAAATAGTTATATATGATGTGGGAGAGGTACGTATGCCATGTATTGTGCAAAGTATATTGCAGAACACTTGAGTTTCTTTATTTAGCAGCTTACCTTTCACTTTTTTCTCCTGTCATTAGAGGAATAATAATTAGGTTTAATTTGTATTTTTGAATTAATATTTCCTAGTGGTGTTTTATTTAAGGTGTTCTAGCATAACTTTTTAGCATGCTGTCATCCAGTCAAAAAGAAAAAGCTTTACTGTCAGGCTGATGAAATAAGAATCAATGTTTGTTTTCATAGAAATTTTATCTTCTTTGTAACTGTGGCACATGCGAATTCTGCCCCTAGCTTGAGAAGTATCAAACAAAAACTTTTGCACTGAAGCAGCCTTGATTTTGTTCTTACAGGGAAAGCTGTTGCTACTGCAAGTATGTACTGCAGTAGTACATGACTAATTGAGGGGATAAGGATATAGCATTAGTATTGCCCTTTGGAGGCAGTCTCTCAGATGGAGATACATAGCACAAGCTTATAATAATATCGTTCTGTACTTCAGTGCAGGAATTTCAAATTCTGCTTCTTTTATTAGTTAGAGCTTTTGATGCTTACACTAAAGTAAAGGTGAGCTTATCTACTGGAACCTCTTGTGAACGTTGTTGAAGTGCTGTGCTGTTCAAAGTGAGCTCAGCTTTGTCAGTAGGTTTCAGTAACGCTCTCTGTGTCACAGCAAATCGCCGTTCCTCGCGGGGACGAGTGGACTCGCTTTGGCCGAACGCTGGCAGAGATCAACGCCAACAGAGCTGATGCAGAAGAGGAGGCTGCGACCCGCATCCCGGCATAGAGCCTTGCACACAGGCTGCTGGGCTGCTCTCGGCAGGGATTGGATGCAGATCCTGGTGTCAGTTCATGTGTCAGTTCTAATCATAGCTTAAGGGAGGAATATATGGATTTAACAATGGACTTCGAAACATGTTAAGATCACTGAAAATCAGATCCTGCATTGTTATGTTTTATATATAAATTACAAGCACATTCTTGGATTTGTGTAACTTTTAATACAGTTAACTTTGACTTTGCAAGGATCTTCTTTTGCTGAAACACTAACCTGGTATAAATTTGCTACTTGGCTTCTGTAAAGTCCAATTTGAAACAGTATCTTTCTGAAAAGTAAAAGTTCTGCTCCTAAAACTTTCTGTATTACAGACTAACCTTCATTAGGTAGTAAATCTCTGAAGCATTCTTTAATTTGAACTCTTCAAATTACCCATGATATGCATGCATGTTCCAAGTTTCATTATATATAGATAAGCCTCAGACTCTGGTAGTGGGTAATATATGTGAATAAAAATTTGTCTGTAGTTACAAACTTACTTGCTAATCAGACCTGAATTAATGAAATACATATTTAATACCAATTTCCTTTTGTTTGAATTGGTGCATTAAAAGGTAATACTGATTCATAAATAAATACTATACGAGCACTTGTCAGCTGCCCTGACCTCTAATCTGTGTCCCTGCAGTAGTTTAAAGTTCCTGGGAGCTGATTTTATTACACACATCACAGGGTTGTTTTCTACTCCCAATCACCCCTTACTGCCATGGCAATTTGGCCAATAGCAAAAAGGCTCCTGTTATCAAATTTTTTTTTTTTCCCCCAAAAAATAAGGAACTAGATTTTGACTTAATTTCTATAGCATGATGATTTGCATTCTGTTCACTACAGACATGCTACTAATTTTCTGTACCAAGTTAAAGATTTTTATTATTATTATTGATTTTTAACATTTTTATTGAAACAAAACTTAACAGCTTGAAACAGAACAGTTGTAATTTCTGTTAAAGGTTACTTTTTTTTCTTAGCACATTATAAAGTTTTCTATCAAGACTGGTTGTGGGGGGGGGGCTGTTCCTTTTGGTTTTTTTTAAATAAATACTGTGAGTTGCACTAATTAGGCACTAAATCAGTTTTGTAGCCTTTAACTTAGGATGCTGCATTTGTTCTTAATCTTTTACAAGCTTATTGTTTGCTGGTTTTATATGCTTAAAAATAGGAAATAGGTTTATATTCCTTTATCGGTTTTATGTCCAGAAGTATTGTCATTGTTTCTTAATTGTTTAACTTTTCTGTTTTGGGTTTTTTCCTGTTTCTCCTTGTCTCAGTTCTGTTATGAGCAGCTTACAGAGACACAGCACTAACAGCACTTCTGTCTTCAGAAAGTTTTCTTTTTTGATGGGTCTGGAAGTGAAATGTGTTTAGGCTTCCATTGGTGTTGGCATTTCAAGGGTGTGTGTCCCTCCCTTTTCAATGCAGCCATGCTGCTCGGTTTGCAGACATTTACCCTGTGTGTTCTCCTCAGCCCTACAACAGCAGCTCTGTTCAGCTGAGAAGCACGTGAACTCTGTAAGAACAGGCACATCATGAGATGGTTTGTACCTTTAGGCACAGGAATTCTTAATGAGCAGAAGGTCTCTTGGTTTGATGGTTTTGGAGGGAGTGGGCAGTTGGGTTTTTGGTTGGTTGTTCTTGTGGGTTTTTTACTGAGATGACTTCTCATTGAATAATACACTTCTCTCACACTTTTATTTTCAGAAATCCAGTAGATAAAGCTTTCTTCCAATGACTGTTTGCATACATGCAGGTCATATGGTATTAGTTTTGTGTAGTTCTAATTTTAATAATTTTAATAATTTTCAATTATTAAATTTAGTACTACTCTCTCTTTATTCCTGCTTGTGGTCCTCCCTCACAAATAGCTGAGTACAGATTAAAAATGTTGTAAAAGCCATACCTGCAACGTTGAGACCAAAAGTGATGCTAGATGCTGTAAATGATCGTTCTGGGAGTCAAACTGTCCAGTTTTGGAGTTGTAAGAAATACAGATGCTGTTGTGCATTGTGAAGTCTCCTAAGGCTTTGATCAAGTCAGTCAACAAGCTGTGACTAAGATTAAATGCCAGTGGGTACCCACCATTTTTGTCTCTATTTAGAAAAGCGCAGGACAAAATACATAGATACAGGAGCGAGTTCCTGTGAAGCCTGTCTCTGTCCAGAAAACAGTACAGAACAAGAAATTCCTTAAACACAATACAACAAATAAAGAAGGAAGCTTTCTAATGGGGTTATCTATATTCATATTACAGAATAGTGATCAGACTCCCGGCATCAATGTATTGTAACCTCTGGCTCACTAAATGTTACTCAGCACCAAAGTCATTTTTATCTTCCGTAGAGGCTAGAGCTGAAGGAGGGCTGGTCTGTGTAGTGTTCAGTTCTTAAGAGGCCATGCCTTCATAAACTGACTTAAGCCCTGATGGGCCTGCTGTCACCTAAGTAAGAAAAGAGAACCTGAAATCAGTTTATACCACTTGGATATGCTCCACTCTAGGATGTTTAACCCTGTAAGAAACATGTAAAACTTCAGTAAGCAAGGCTGGAAACTCCCCCATCTCATCTCTGGCTGGAGGGACAGTGTAACTGATTTTCCTCCACAACAGCAGAAATCTAGACTCCCGTATTTCCTCTGACATTTTTGCATTTAAATACTATACCAGGGAAACTTTTGGCAGACACTAAGCCAGAAATAGTTCAAGCTTTCACTTTCTCTTCTCCTTTTACTTCCACTCACCTGTAAATATAAACAATCAGTTTTGCATATAAAAATAATACAAAAGTAAGTAGGTTTTTCCCCCACAGAATAACCTAATCTCATGGTAAAACAATCTAGAAATAAAGAGAATGCTTTCAATTTTTTATAAACAGTTTTCTATTCAGGAAAAAAAAGGCACTCAGTAATAAACCTTGTAAAAATTCTTGAGTCTGTTAGTAACTGGCAAATCTCTCGTGTTCTAGATACGCTACCGTAGAAGTAATATCTATTACACATTTAGTATTGCCATGTATTTTGAGAGAATTCCTTGTCATAAAGTAGTGCTGCAGAACAAAATACTGTATGTGCTTATCTAATTTCTGTGTTCTCTAACACTTACGAGCCAGCACATTGCATTTGAATTCCTTTGCTGTATCTAGAGTGAAGGGCATTCCTGCAGAGGCTCTGTCCTGTCCTGTCCTGTCCTGTCCTTTCAGTAAATGGTGCATCTGACCTTTACATTTACTCTGTGGAGGGAAAAACAATCATGCTGGACAACTTCCTATAAATTCAAAGAAGCAAACTGACCCAAGTGTTTTTAAACATTTTATTGTCACGATTGTTAACAAAACACCTTCAAAACATCTGTACATTTCAAACTGTTTTGAACTGCAATACCCATTATATAAATGTACGTGTATAGATGCCCTGATGTCTCTGTACAAAGATGTACAATATGTACAGTAACATTAAATGCAAGCTGTGCAAGGCAAAGTCTAGGCTACAGCTTCATGCCACTGGTTAAAACAAGGTAGAGAACCACAGCTTCAATCAGTTCCTTGTGTGTAAATAAATAAATGCAGGTATGTATGAATATTTGAAAGGAGCAATTAGATTTGCAAGCTCAGTTCAGCTAGAACACATGCAGCTGACTGGAAAAAATACAGCAGTACTCTTGTGAACTCTTTCCACTGCATCACTTTCTTCAGTTGAAACATCTTTTCAGGATTCAGCTGCTACTGTGCTTGAGCTGAGGTGGTGGCAGAAGCTCGAAACTTTGGAAGATATAAACCAAATTTATTTTCTATACCAGCAAATGTAGCTGTAGCAAGTCTGTATCCTCCTATATGTGCAGGGTTAACAGGAGGAAGATCTGAAATTCGAGTTTTTGGGGTAGCTTCTGATCCAGTGGGTTTGCTGTTTGAACAAAGAAAAAAGGTCTTTTTGTTAGTCTAGATTTCATAAGGAAGGACTTTAAATAGACTTATTCAGGCTTAACTACTTAAGTCTTTTGTCTGAATATAGAAGACTGCTAAAGCTGACCTTAATTAATTGACTCCTATGGTGAAGTGAATGAGGTCAGACCACTAAATTTTAAATAAAACCCAAAACTGAAGTTACATTATTACTGATAGTTTTGTAAATTCTTTTAACTTCCAGTGTCACGAGGAAAATGGACAAAACTATGTTGCTACAATGGAAATACAAATTAGTGTATTGAAATAAATATGAAATGGCTCTTTACCTCCTCATCTGTTTACAAGTGGCATGCAAGTTTCCCTCAATTATATAAGGATGGGGGGATTTTTTACATGCTGCATTTTAAGTACAGGTGCTCAAAGTCAACAAGTTTTAATGGGTCCCATGCATGAAAAAGTCAGAGTTTTTTTCTTTAAACTTGGCAGTTGTTTTGTGCAAGCTAAATAGCAAATATTTGACTTACAGGCCTCCAAAATCAACATAAAACCATCTCTGCAGAAGTTCATAAGTGACCAAAGTAACACCAAACTGGGGTGAAGATCTGAACACACGAGCTGTTAAACATTACAAATCATAGTGTTAAACAAATAAAACAATTCCTCAGGAGCGAAGCTAAACATTTTTAACAAGGTGTTAAGTTTTTCACAATCACACCTCGTAAATACTGCTCTGATTTGAGTCCTTAACATAGCAAGTGCTGATTCGCAGATTTGGGATCAGCCTTAATAGTTTTTTTCTCACCTCCAGCTCCCTTCCACAAAGCCGAAGGGCCTTCTTCCCTTAGAATCTTTCTGAAGCAGTCAGTAACTCCACTGTATGTTGTCTGACCAGCGCGAGCTGCCACTTGCAGTCTTGTCTTGATGACATCAGCAGGGGTTACCAAAGAAGCAGCAGGCACACCTTTTAGAAGAAAACCACATTTAATTTGCACAAAGGATCTTGTAAAAGATGAAACACTTACAACTGAAAAATACAAGTGCAAACTTTCATATTTTTTACAACGGCTAGACATTACAAAAAAGGGTTCTTACTCTTGATGTTCATATAAACTGTTGTGCCTGATACAATCATTTTGACTTTTGTCTAAATTTAAAGGCTGTAGCTGATAGTAAAGGAAATAAACTATCAAAAACCATTCTCAACATCTTCTAGTGGTCTGGCAGTAGCAGTAGTTGGAAACAAGATAAAATTGGCTATACATGTAATATATAAAAACTTGTGCAAATTTACTGTATTTATACTCTATGACATATTTTGCAAATTACACAGATGATTTATTTGGGAATTGAATCCTATGCATCCATTTGTTAAAGGTGTTGATGAGAAAAACTACTCATTAAAACCCCTATTCTACAGAAATATGTCTATACTGCTGTTTGGACTGTTCTGTAGGAGAATAGACGCTGCTTACTTCAGTAGGCAAGCCATAAAAAGACTGAGGACAATGAAGGTGTTTTACAAGTCTGCTTAGTACCAACAGCGTGATATTAGCCAGCAGTGATGGAAGAACAAATCTCCACTTCCAAGGCACCACTCTCAGCTTTCTAGTCAAAGGAAAGGAGAAAGTTTTCAGAAATGTACTCCACAGTATATAACTGTGTTATCTGAGATATTTCTGAATACTTCTGAATACTGTAAAAACATCATCCCCTTAAAAAGAGGAACCATCATCTGACTTAAAATTATGAAATTAATTTTGACTTCTGTTGAACTTTTACAATTGGTTAATATTGAATTAAAAATTTTAACGAGTCACTGACTTGCACAGGTGATGATAAACTCTAAAGTGTCACTGACCAATTCAGGAGGTTTTAAAGGAAAACAGAAGCACTGTGATTAAGCCTGCAAGCATACACAAATAGCAATCATATGCAGATTTTCCTTCCAGGCAGATCCCTTCAGACTGTATTCTTGCCTGCTGCGCATGCGTAACAGGAATTCAGTGAGCAATTGAGAACTTGAAATTTGCAATTCAGAGAGGCAGATTCCTGTACATTCCAGAAAACCAGGCCTAGGAGATTTACACACATTTTTAACAGGGTTCATCACTTAGTATGAGCAACACAGTAACACTAACGAAACGAAGAGAAGCTGTGAAGTTTGCAGTCCAAAAAGTCTTATAGGAGATACAATTTAATAATATTTTTTAAGTTATGTATGAGTATTGTATGACTATAATAAGCTAAATAATTTTCCATTTCTGGCAGTTCTGCAATACTAAAGAATAAACAGGGCTACAAATCTGTTGGATGTTTCCTAGGTGGTCTCCCTTCCCTCTGGCACAAGGAACACACCAACTGGCACCGAGCAGACGCAGCCAAGCTCTGTATCAAGTCCGATATAGGGAGCTGCTATTCACACACAGGCACTCATGACTGAGGTATATCTACAGTGATTCCTTACAACTGTAACAAGTAGCAAAGGGTCTTGCTCAGCCCAGTGGTGTTTCTGAACTGCAGATTCTGACACTGAATCGTTCATGGTTGAGAGGCTGCGTGCAGATATCATGTTTTCATCTGCTGAGCTTGTCCTTGGCAGTGCAGAATCTGGCCATCTCGATCTGCATGCTTAAATATCCACCGCTATAGTTCCTACATCTGGTATTTCTATACCCCTTGACATTTAGTAAAAACAACCTCTTATCACAGCTGCATATTGTCTTTATACGAAACTTGTTTGAGAAGCTGTAAAATATTTTAAATTTCAGAGTATGGTACTTCAGCTTCTTTACAAACTAATGCCCTATTTTCAGCAATTACATTTGAACAAAGTTTCTTTTCAGTTATTCCGGAATCCAAACCTGGGTAAGTCATTTTCTTCTTAGCTCTTATGATCTCTCATTTTATGTTCATCAAAAATTCAAATTAGCCTTCAACTCTGAGAGCTCAGTAACAAGTAAAACCCCATTGAGACAGACAGATCAAATTTGACTACAAGTTGCTGAGCTGCATTACGCTGTTTATCCACATTATGCAAATGTAATTAGCTCTCATCAAAATTACATCGCCTCCCACTAAGGATAACAGTGATCAAATTTAGATTAAATCAGATACAATGGTACAGTACCCTTCCTTTATATGGGGCTACTGAATGAATATTAAATATTACTGACTAAAAGAAGAAAAAAATTACTTTTAGGAAATTCTTCAAAATTACCTGCAATGGCTCCAGCTGCAAGTAGATTAAGCCCTCCCACATGGCCACTTTCATCAGCAAACATCAGTTTACTATGAGCATAAACCGGAAAGTAGATTGCAGAAAAGGGAATGTCTCTGAGGAAACATGCTTTGGCACCCTGACACAGAGAAAAGAGACATAATGCAAATAAATTCTGTAAATAAGGCTAAAGTTGATATCCAGCAAGCAGCCTGAGCCCTGAAAGTACAAACACATTTGATCTACCACGTAAATAACACAGAAAATAAAATGTCTCAGGAAAGATTATACAGGGAACTTGAAAATAATAAAGCAGATCTAAACTAAGTGTCTGGAATAAGGAAGATGCAAGGTGCATGTCTAATTTTGCTAAATTATACACGACATCAATCCTGACATCGGTACTTACGGTAAATATTTTTACACACTATGTGTCCAAAGGCAATGAAGGAAGTGGCAAAGATCAGTCCTTCTGTCTTTCTGACAACCAGGGAAGCAGCAAGACAAGTCCCTGCAAGCCATTTTTTTCCACCAAACACAAAGGCACTACTAAAATACCAGTGAGCACTGTAAGACCTCACACTGATCATCATCTGGCTGACCAAAGAAGCTGCACTGGAAGGTTAGCAAAAAGAAAAAAATGCTGCAAATTGGGTGCAGTTTAATAAGGAAATACAATGGTCACAAATCTCATCTATCAAATTCAAAACAAAAACTTCAGCTCTAAAAGTAAATGTGCACATTTTTATAGTATTATTGCAGGTCTGTGGGCAAATCACATAAAGCGATGTTTTGTAAGCGCACAGCTAATATAACTGCTGAATTTACGTATTACCCTTGCACTGGCAGCAGACACAGGAAGAAACACTCTTCCTTGTTTAAGGAAACTAATAGCTTCTGCTCCATTACACCTGATCTGTAATGATGGCAGTAAGTGTACCTGCAGGGAAAGAATCTGTTGACTGGCATTCTGCTGAAGTACCATACAGAACGGGCTTTTTTCAGTGGAATTTATTGACAAATCCCACCACTTAACTTCTTAAAAATCTGAATTCTACTAAACTTCACTACTGTTTCACTGCCATCAAATTATTAAGACAAAGAGAATATCCTGCTGCAAAGATAACAATAGAGATACAGAGATTCAAAATAAAAATAAGAACACACAGGGAAAGCTAAAGAAACTTTTCACAAAACCCCACCAAATGAAATGAGCAGTGCCAGAAGCCAGCAGGTCTGCAATACAGGACTCCCTGTAGCTTAGCATAAAAGCCCAAAGGATAGAATGGGGGAGTATTTTTTTGTATCCCACTGCCATTAATATAGAAGTGAGTTTTCTTCAGTTTTCCACTGTGGGGCTGCCCTGCAGGAAGAGATTGGTTTTAAATTCAAAAGATGTCTTTGTTTTTAACAGTTTTTGTTTCAACAATATAGAAGGTTAGCATAAAACGATGAAGGCACTCAAAGCAGAAGTACGTACCTTATAAAGACCAAGAAAGCCTAAATCTTTTATAACAGAGAGAGCACTGACTCTGGGTCCTGTAGTAATTTCTCCTGCTACCTGCAACCGAATCTTTACAATCTCCAGAGGATTAGTGAAGATGACCTGGGAGGCTCCTGCCTGCAAACCCAAAGAAAAAGAAAGTAAATTGTGTTACTAGAGCATGTAGACATACTGACTTTTGCAAGGTGATGACTGCCTTCACTTCTCACTGCATTAGCTGATATTCTCATGTAAAAATATAGCAGAGAGATTTAATAAAGCACCTGTCTGGAAGTTAAAAGCCCCAGATCAGAAATCACGGGTTTGTAAATATAAATTTTTACATTTATATTTTTATAGTCCCCTGAGGTGAATGAATTCAGTTTGTCTCTACTTTTCTCCTTGACATCACTTTCTAGAAGTCATGGCTGTGTTTAAAAGTCTATCAGATATTACAGGAAATACTAAACTAAAATAATCATTAGAGTTGTGCTTCCAGAGCGTCAAATACACATAAAGACCTTATGTTTATTCAATAATAATCCATCACCAATGTGTAGACATGCTATTTGCATTTGGAAGTGATGCTGTTTAAAAGGTAAATTTGCATTTAACAGTGTAATTTTAAATTATTAGAAAAGGTGTTTGGAGTTTTGTTTAGCAGTCTGTAATAGTCCTAAGTGGAAACAAAATATAAAATTTAAATAGGAAGACTAACATTTCAAAATATGATACTAGTCAGAAACAGGAGTCATATTTTTGCGCTGAGCATGAGAGATTTTACTTGCAAGAAATACTCTGTTGGCAGTGTTGAAGGACTATCTTGCAAACTTCCTAGCAGTAGTGTTGTAAAGCTGCTTCTGATTCTGCACTTTAACCAAAGACTTTCAAAGAACTGCGTCTCAAGTTTGAGAGAGATTCAATCTGACAGTTTGGTTCCAGAGTTTTTAAGCCTGTTTAAAATGACATGTTTAGATTTCTCCCTGGTTTGCTGTAGGTACTACCATTCACTTCTGAAGAAGTGTGTGCTTCATCACAAACCAGCTATATTTTACTAAGCTTGTTATCCTCTCCTCTTCCTAAGCCACCTTTTTTCATTTAAAAAGTAAACCCACTTCCTTAAAATTTGTGGCATATAACCACTTGAATACAGCCAACTTTAAAAAGGATTTCTTGCACGATATAAAAGCTCCTCTTAATTCTGATCTATTCCTCCAACCCATCAAATTTTAGTGAAGTAAATAGATGCAGAACATCTGCAATTAAAATATTTTACCACTTCTAAATTGCCCAGGAAAAAAACTCTTTTTGTGATGCTGGGGGTTTGGGAGGGGGGTGTGCATACAGGGGTGTGGTGAAGTAAACCCAATAGTCTGATACAGCACCTCCTGGACAGCCTGCATGGTGTTCTCTGCTAATTGATTCACAACTAATGAACACCAACCCTTTCTGCCTATAGCACAATCTTCTCTCTCCAGCAGCAGGCAGAATAAATTTGAGATTAGCCCTGATGCACAGTTCAGAAGTTGGCAATCTGAATTATTCTAGCCTAGAGACAAAAGAGCACTGCAAACCTCATCAGCTCTTACTGAGAATGACCCAGCACTTCAGCAGTATCTATGGGCTGGCGGCAAGAAGCATCAACACCTTCACTGCCCAAGCATCCCATACTTCACTGAGCCTTTACCGAGCACTGACAGTCTTTTATTGCAAGCCCCGTTTATAACTTCACTCAATATTGACACTTAAAATCATCACTGCAACACCTTTACTTAAGCATCTTGACCCAAACAGTGGGAGATCAACCACTGCTTTTGATTAATTATCTCTACTGTAGTAATTACTGTCTTTAACACTTCCCACTCAAATAATCAGTCCATACAGTTAATCTTAATTTTATTCCCTCACTTCTTCACCTCTCTGAAAGCAAATCAAAGCCTATGTTTTTGTGGACATTTGTTGCAAGCATTGGGAAGATCACCAGAACTCCCAGACCAGCCAAAGTGATTCCCATCTTCTCTGTTCCTTGGACTTACTGCATTGTTTACTCAGTTATCTGACACCACTCATGTCCAAAGGCATTCTTCAGACTCTCTTTACTTCTCATTCCAGTTCACACACACCTATGCATGCAAGATGAAATGGCTGTCTTGCTAGCCAAAGTTCCAATCTAAATAAAATTTTTGAAAGTTGCATCTGGCAAGTTCTGTTAAACAACTAATTTTTTTTGTTCATATGCATTAAGCATAAAACCAATTTCAAATGGTTAGCATTTCCTTGTATCATTTTAAAAAATAATTTTTGTAGATAAAATGTTAAGCAGTGTGTTCTGGCTACATAATACAATGGACCACACAAAAAAATTCAAGTAACTTTATATTGCAACACTAAGCTAGAAATTCACTCCTTCTAGACAATCACCAGCTACCTGCCTATTAAATATGTATTATTTGTTTATGTGTATATGTGGAATTCCATTTTTTATTTTAATGTTAAAAATTAGCACATCCTGCAGAGCAGCCAAAATAACTCTTCCTATTTGCCTAACACCTACCACAGAAACACAAATAGGCCAATTTGTAAACATTTCTATTTTCTGCCCTGAATTCAATCTTCCTGCAATTAACATTTTCCTCTCCTAGGTGCACAGCTGCCTACCTTTCTGTTAAAATCAGCCATAGCCCTCTTCTGATACAGAAAGTAAAAGACTCTGAACACAACACATTTTAATAATTTAGTAGCAACTCTAATTAGACAAAAAATGTTAGAAATTCTACATAGTTAATACAGAATTATGTATTTCAACAGTATTAGAGTATGATTTGGTGATCAGGTAATTGAGCAAAATAAAATACAAGGAGAACTCTATGCTTATATTATCAGTAGAAAATCCATTGAAGAGCTCTTTAATTACGTCAACACTTTGAACATTGAGTATTTACAGTGTTGACAGACGTCTCAACAGGCAGCTTTCTCAAAAAGAGCTGTAACTACCTAGATACCTAGTTAAATACTCCCTGTTAGCAATATGTCCTTCTATCCAAGTCTTGACTTACACTGTTTTACTTGGAGCTCGGCAAACTTTTCTGCCCAGCAGTGATTTGATTCACGCCAAGAGGAGCGCTGCATTCAGTGGAGTGGCACAAATGAGGTAGGTCCCTCAACGGATCACAAGTATAGACAGGACAAGCATTGACTTCAATACAGAACATGTAACACAAGAAAAGTCACTTTTTCACTGTGTATTTTTTAAAGAATGAATGCAAGGGTTGTTTTTAGTTTGTCAGTGTTTTCTATTTAAGGAAAAGGTAGCCTATCTATCTGACAAAGAACGTGTGAGGCAGAGGAGAGTGCTGCCTTGGGGAGCAGAAGAGCACTCTGCAGAAAAGGATGCAGAGGAGAATGACACAAAGGATCTCCAAATAAAAATGAACTGGAAGCATGTAGGTTTGCAATACAAATCTCCACGCTCCTGTGCAAATCATTAGCAATCAGCATCATTCTTTTTCAAAGTCTCTTACTTCAGCTGTCAGCTATATGTTAAATACATGTGCACGCATATATGCACACAGAGGTATACATTGCAGTCCTTGAATTGCTTTTGGCGATGGTGCAGTAAATCTAGATTTCTCTCCCATAAAAACCTCTCTTCACACATAAATTGCAACAGACACTTTAAAAAAGGTTGACAAATTTGTTTCTGAATGGAGGTTATTCATACACATCAAAAATACCAGTAATAAAAGCTTCTACTTAACCTTAATGTCATGTAAAATAACTCTACAAGGAGCAAATAAAGGAACTAAATCTGACAGCAAAGGTTATGAGAGAAAAGATGTAGTTTGAGATCCCACAGCAAACGCCCCATGACATGCCAAAGGCTGAAGGAAATACACAAATGACCCTGCAACATGAGACCTCTTGCCCTTTCCAATTCCACCCAAGAGGCATATGCTCCAAAGGGGAGAGGCCTATTTCAAGCCCTTCCTTCCTTCCTTTTTGAAACCACCACATCCTGGACCACAACTATGTCCCATAGAAGCAGCTAAAATAAGATGTTACTTAAAACAGTCTTGTTTAAAAACATCGAAAGAACTTGCACTTCTTTCTCTAGGCAAAGCTGACATTGTTCATGAACCTACAGTGAGCTTACTGTCTCTTTTATTAAACAATCATTTTCTCCCCGATTTTAAATGTCCACAAAAGAAATCAAGATAAATTAGTAAAGTTTAATTCTGCTTCCAAATTTCTCTTTTTAAAGTATAATAAAACAAGTAGAGTATCTTCAGGTTTTTGAAGGAAAAGCAGTCTGATATCTATAATTTTATATTTTTGTGTTTGTTAAACAAAACCATTAACATTTTACATTATTTTTTCAAAAATAAATATTTGACACATTCCTGTTTGCCTGATAAACCTATATACATTTTTTGTATATGTATGTATATATGCATAAATATGTATGAAAATTATTTTTTACAAGTATACGAAGAATGTTTAGACTAAATGTTAGATTTAATGTTTATAAAAGCTTCAAAATCAGTGGTAAATTTGGACCTCTTTGTGAATATATGTGCAAACACAAACACACATACACACAACCCTTAATTATCAACAGATGCATTGTCTACACCTCCAAAGGTTCTCAGACCCTTTCTGCCTGGCACCCCACATCATCCTTCTCCCTACAGCACAAAGCAAAAACATTTTTCTGTTGAAACACAATTCATCCACTCAAAATGCTAAGCACCATGCACAGGATGGGAAGAATCCATTTCTTCCTATGTAACTCATAGGAATTACACCCTAAAATCACAGTATCTTTGTCTACTGTAACAGTAATCATGAATCATTTACATAGCATTAGATGTCTACTTCAACATCGCTTCCAACTGAGGATGAGCAGTTGCCCTACAGCACCTTGCCCTTCACGATGTACTCACATGTGTCATGCGTGTAAGCTCCTCTGGGAAGCACTGTCCATATCAGGCATGCGCTCTCTGCTTCCCAGGCCTCTGTTGGGATAGAGGAAAGCATTGCCAAAGCCTCACTCAGTCTCCCTGCAACTCAAAGCTAATGGTAGCTGAAAACTTCAAAGGCAGGAATGCAGGTTAATCACTGAATTACAATGAAATGTAATTCAATTAATTACAGTAACAGTAGGGAAAGAAATTGTTTGCTCTGAACATGTGTAAATGTGGATAGTGCTGTTAATGATTAACAAACCAGCGTACTTCAGGCAGGTAGGAAGATGGGGTATCAGTTTCATCCATCAGGGACAAGAGCCCTTTCATTGACAGGTATGACCTGACTGCTGTAACCGAGCTGCCCCACGTAGCTGCTCTGCAGTTTTCAAACACAGCTACAGCTTGAGAGCAGCTGGGAATATTTGGGCTCTGAGAGAGCAGACCCTACACTTCCCAGTGACATTTGCACTGCCCAGCAGCCAGCAGGTAGGTTTAAAGGAGCACAGGGCACGGGCTGCCTGCGGGAGGTCCCTGCCCTGCAGTAAGGAAGGAAAAACAACAGACAGGCAGCTGACCATATAAACAAGCACTGCCTGGGCGGAAGTCTTTGGTAACTGCTGTGAGAATGAAGATGTTTCCTCTTACTGGGAACGCAAGTTTACTCCATAATCTTACAGAAGCTGAGCATAATTGGGGCCTGAGAAGTAAGATTTTGGCCAAAGCAATTCAGTCTCCTGGAGTTAGCATTTCTGGAGGAGGGACACGCCTGTGAGCGGCCCCTTTGCAGGACAGCACTGCACTGCTTGCAGATACCCCAGACCTGAGGATACTGACCAGCCTACACAAGGTCTCCTGAATCACTACTGTCTTAATGTCAAAGGTTTCACCTGTTCTTATGCGTGGGTCTTAGAAGACTGTAACACCATACATAAGCTTTGATACAGCACTGCCATCCAGAGAGGAGAATTTGCCATGTCTGCTGGAACCTTTCCCAAGCTGCCTCCAGTTCCTCACAAGAATTCTTTTGTTTGCTGTTTGAGGACTGTGGCACACACAATGTGCTTTTGTATCCCTTGCAACGGGGAAGACTTTCAAAAGCATGGAAGGTCTCTGCTGTAAACTCTGTAAAATGGCTGAAAATATGCCTTGCTCATATTGTTCATCCACCAGCAGTTCCATACCAGAAATTATCAAAAACTGCATTATTCCTGTTAATGAGGAGATAGTTCAACACTAAACACAGGTAAGTGAGGGTCTGAGACAGTAATAAGTACATCTCTGAGAACTACAAGCAAGCATAATGCTATTTCTTCTGATATTATGACAAGGTGAAAAAGTATGTTTTAATCTTAGCCTATATTTATAGCGTACTATTAGCAAAATATTTAACTGTTGAACAGTAGCAAAAAGCCACAAAAACCGAAGGCACCCAAATCCAGATGCTGAAAATAATTTTGGCATATATAAAATCCAAACATTCGCACATTAACCCGTCATTTTGTACTAAGAGAGAGAGAAGGAAGAGAAAAAAGCAAAACTGAAAGGTAGCTTCACCCAAATACGAAGTTTTGTGTACCCCTGCAAAAAAATGGACTAAGCTTACTTGTGGCACTTCCTTGGATGTAGCTGCTGGCTGCACCCCGTAATATTTTGTAGAAAAACAGAACACAGTAACACCAAAAGTGTGAAGACCAACACTATTTCCAAGCAAGTCAACATAGAAAAGAGGAACGAGGATGAAAAGGTCTGAGGATGAAAAAAAGAAAGACTAATATCAAATTGCTCCTGCTTTAGCCAACTGTTACTTTCAGACTCTTAACCTTATAGGCTTGCTAACAAAGATTCTGCTATTTAAGAAGAAATGGAATTGCTAAAATTGAATTAAGCAGCAGTACAGACAGAAAAATCTTCAACTGGTAAGATATTCAGATGATCCAGAGGAAGCTACAAACAAACATCCCTCAGGTTGCTAAACTGTGACCAACACTTCCATAATTTTGTTTAAAATTCTCCCAGATTGAATGAGATTAATATTATCTTGAAAAGGGAGATGAAAATATCAGCTAAGACAGTCAGCTTGAAGGTGTTGTGTTTGGACAGACTACAAATCTGCTTATCTTCAAAAAAACACCCAAATCTCTGAAAGCTTATCTGAAGCTCAAATTTTCTCCAATTTTTGCATGTTCACTACAGTAAGACAAGGAAGTTATTTTGAAAAAAGAGTACCTAGCAGGAAGTGAAAAAGCCTCTAATATAGATTGAATTTAATATTATATATTTCAGTACAAAATAATGTAAAATAATGAAATTCATTATCAGATGTTTGATTTTAATTATGAATTTAAGCACAACGCAAACACTAATGAATTGTATTCTCTTCTATTATAGATGACCTGTATTTGCTTTCTGTGTTACGGAGCTTTCTAGGAAAAGGTTAGTCTTCTGCTAGCTACACATTAGAGCTGCTTTCTCACATTTCTCAGAAAATAAACTTTGTACACTGACAGGTGAAGACTCAAGCATGTACCAGGCTGCCAAATTCTATCAGGCAGAACTATAAGCAGCCTCCCTTCAGGGCTGTTTCTTTGAATTAAAAGTTTGCAGAGGTCAACAACCTTTCTGCCCCAGGTTTTGTTGTAAGCCGAGGAGGTTTTATACCAGCCTGTCAGCCTACTCAACTGGAAGTTATTAGTGTTCTCTGCTACAAAAGAAACCTAACTCAAGCCTTAAACATATTATAGGGTTAACAACTGTCGGGGAATCCCACAAATGAAATTAGCCAATGTGCAAAAACAAAAGAAATCTATCATCAATATCAATTCAAACCACTTACAGATTGCTAAAACATCAATTGAATTACAGACTTCAGTTTCAACATAAAAATGGTTTGTTTTTTAACCATATTTAAAAGAGGGCTGTAATTATCATCTGGACTAACATAGCTACATTTTATACGAATTTATATAAATTGTCATTTAAACAGACTCACTCATATCTGTTACTTGAAAGGTAAGGCTATATTGTTCGTTTTTTCCATATTTTCATAACAGTAAAAATTTCACATACAGCAAGTTGAAGAGTGTATTTCTTTTCCTTCTTAAAATCATCAGCAAGAAATAGATTTTCTTAAACCATTCTAGACATCTCCATCCCTCCCCTGAAGGAAACTTAATCATGCCTATAATCCATTCTCAAGGAGTACCTGTATCTTCCCAAACTAATGATGAACAGCAACCCAGTAGAACTTACGGAAAGGGAGAATAGGCACCCTCTTCTTTGGACTTTGTGAATAAAACCACTGCTGAAACTGAAAGTTACAAACTGGGCCAAAACAAGTTGTTTAAGCACATCATTCCAAGGGAACTTAACTCAGAAGTATGCTAAGCTTTCCAAACAGAAAAAGTACTATTTTTAGTTCTTGCAACTGGGAGAAAAAAGAGTACTCCTGTTCAAATCGACAAAGCACACCCATTAACTGTCATTCCAACTATTCTGGACATCACTGAGAATCAATTTTTCCTAGGAATACAGGACAGATACTTACACAGCCTCCAGCAAGGACCTCTGCAGGGAATGGAATGGAACCATCTCTCTTAGTAAATTTGTCTCTGACAAAGTCATTAACCTAATAAAGACACAATATATTACACACTATTTTAAGGTATTTTTCCTCCTTACTAACATGTATCAAGTACATCTGTAGCCATACATATATATTAGAATGCTTGTAAGTGGTCATCTTTTACACATTTTAGGAAATAAATCCTGTGCATGTTAACAAACAAAAGGATGCCAGGGGGGAAAAAAAAAAAAAGATACGTACAGTTAGCTTAATAGCCTTTTCTGGAGCAACACCTATCAGCTGTGGTAACAAGCCTATAGAAACAAAGACATCATAAGGCAACATTATCTTCCCAATAGAGAAACTAGTATTTTATAAGTGCTGTTCAGAAATCCCTTTCTGCACAAGGCATATCCTTTGAAGTGACGGCATTTAAGGATGGGATGCTGCTAGAGCACTGCATATTCCTACCAGGACAGTTTTATATTACAATTTCTGTTGAAAATGATAATGAAATGTGTGACCAGATCTGCCTTCCTCAACCAAGTCAAGCCTGATGCTGTACAGAAGGAAAAAAGTTTAAGGACCAAACACATACCTTGGATATGTCTACTACATTAAGAGTTTGTTTGACTTTTTTAGCCCCTTAGCATCATTTTCCCATAACCCTTGCAATTACTTTTTAAAGCAGGATAGTAATTGTGAGATATACATGACTGTGATAAATTATCAACTCACTTCTACTTGACTCACTAATCTGAGTTTTCTGAAGACTTGAGTCAACTAAGAGTATAAAGGATCTTCTCTTGTTCAGTTCAACATGGTAGCATGAACTTCTTTAAACCCTATTACTAGTAAGCATTTTTTATCTCACTAAAAAGAGGTATTAGTGGACAGAAACCGATTTTGGCAAGGTCCTTGCTCCTGGAAAATAGCTACTATCAAAATGAACTGCCATTTGAAAAACGCACATACACTTTTCTAGGAATTAATAGGTTTAAGAAAAAAATCAGTAGATGGCAGTCTTAACTTCCTAACATAACACATTATAACAGCATCTATTATTTTTAAATCTGTTTTCTCCATGGTCATTCTGGCAGTTTTATAGATCGTGAAACTTAAAAAGAAAAGGTTTTTTTATTAGATATGGTTGCTTCCTAATGTTATTCCATGGTTACGGAATATCATTTTGTCAAAAGTGTTTGCCAGTTAACTAACAAAAAAACCCCACAGCAACAAAACTGTATCGACGCTGCTTTCCACTATTGGTTAAGTATAAAGAAATTATAGCTAAAAATGTTAAATGTTCAAAATTCCCAGAAGTACTCAGTCTGCAAAATTTTTACACTACTTCCTTAAAAGGAAGCTCAGAACAAAGGTACCTTAATAGAAAGTGCAGCAGTTAATTTATGCAGTGTAGTGTTTTCTTCCAACATTGTACTTTTTGTGCAATTTAAAGACTTACTATGCTGAGGAAAGGTAGTTATTAAATACAAAGAAAGGTTGACAGGAACAAAAAGAAACGGTGCCCTCCCAGCCTCAATTTCCGATCTACCACGAAAAGACAATCCAGTTCTGCAATGCCTACGCTTAAAAAAACCAAAACCACCAGACAAAACACCACAAGACAATCCCCCCACTCCCTTCCTTTATGTAGCTGAACTCATTGGGCACACACATTCGGCATGCCAGAGAACCTGGGACACTGCATGGTCTAGTGAGGGGCCTGGGAAGAAACTTCATTAGTTCTGAACTTGGATGCCAAGACTCAAAAGTGTCTTTATTTTCTTGACCAAAAATTTTAAGTTTTTATTTAGAACTATAACATTTCCAGTTTGTGTTCAGTTCTATTTTTTAGACTGCAGTAAATAACTACATTGTACCATATATTATGGTATAGATGCATTGTTATATTACGATACAATTAGCATAATCCAGCTCAGGAATATAAGAACCCAGTCACAGACCCACAGCTAACTCCATAAGTGTTCCTGCTGTTTAGTTTAACATACTTCCAACAGACCATCTAAATCTCTGAGTCCAAATCTTAGTAATGTGCTGACCATTAACTGTAACATTTTCAAAACAACTACATGAACTTCTTATCCTAAATAATCTTAAAGACAATTATTAAACATGCTATTAAAAAGTTTAGCAAACTGACATTCCTTCAAACAAGAACTTTTTTTCAAGTGTGAAACACTGCTTTTAACTCATCGATGGAATCATCCTTGATTTCAAAGTATTTGAGAAAGGTCAGAAAGCAAAATTAAAATAACAAATTATTTTAGATGCTGCTGTGCAAAAATGGGGCGGGGGGAGTAAGAGAAAGAAAACAGTACTGTAGAACAGCACTGAAGAATCAGTCTCACAGATGCAACTCAAAGAGTACTTGCTTTTGTGAAACATTTAGCATCCAAAAAAGAAAACAATTTACCAGTAAGACGTAATTTACACAGACTACAGCTATTTCATTAACTTTGCACCAACATATTCCTTCCCTTTTTTACTTTCATAGCAAAATACTGCAAGACTACAAAACACTCTTTAGCCAGAACCCACAGACTTTCGCATGCAAAAACTTCTTAGATACTGTCCATAAAGGACACTGTCCAGTGTCTTCACTGACAGAAAACATCACAAAGCAGAACAAAATGCTGTAGCCATCACATAACTGAGTGTCTTTGCTGCAGCTAAAGAAACAGGTGTGCCAATTAATAAATACTTTACTGATCCTTATGAAAATTGTGAACTTCATAAAGTTATGTGAAATTACATTTAAAAATAGAGAATTCAACTAAGTATCTATTTCAAAGGGCTGGTAAGCATGTACCCTGTATGTAAGTCACCAATGTGATTAAAACTCTTTCAGAATCTTCTAAGATAAAACAAGATAGGATAGCTTTCAGCCTAACTGATAAAAAGCTGAATTCTTAACCTGTATCTTAGAGTTTTATTCTTTTTTTAAATTATAGTTTTCTGAGTTCCACTGGTGATATTTTAAAGTTAAATAGAGAAACATAATTCAACAGCAGAATGCAACTTCTGTTCACCAGATAAAATTATAAAACAAGTCCCACTACCTGCAAAAGCATGAGGCATATGATCTGGCATCCAGTTTACAGATATATTTCAAATTACTGTCTTTTGTCTCTTAACAAAAAATACTTGCTGTAAAATGAATCTTTATTCCTCTGATGCTAATCTGCTCCTGATGTCCTGATCCCAGCCAAAAGTTGCAATCCTTACTTTGTGAGCTTACAATTATGTCCTCAACACCTACACCCCAAAAATTTGGTCTTTAAACAACTTAAGCAGCAAGGAGCAAATCAGTAACAGCAACGAAAAAAGCCCAGTTTTTCCCAGCAATTGTTTATGATGAAGGGTGCACAATGGAAAATAAATACTGAGCTCAGAAATGAAAGCAAAATTAGACATGATATCAAGTATCCTGATTTTTCCACAGGAAACTAGCTGTTGAGGTATTAAAACAAAAAAAGTGGGCAGAAAATTACTGACTTTCTGTTGTTTTTTTTTTTTTAATTCACTTACCTCTGTAAAGACCAAAAAAGCCTTCAAAACGCAAAACCTTTTTAAAGCAGTCAAAGCTGTTTTTATACATCAACTCTCCTACAACTGAACCTGTGGAGCGCTGATTCTGCATCCGAGTTTTCACCAGGTCTATGGGATACACTGCAGTAGCACCAACAGCTGTGAGAAAGCATTTGGAGTATTATTTCTGCAACATCACTGTTAGTGTTGTATATAATTATTGGGATGATTTTCTACAGCATTTATTTAAATACAAAGAATATATAAGCTGGTAAGACCTCTGATATGTTAGAAGTAAGAAAGAACATTAATGAGGGTCTAGGAAAAAAGTCTCAAGCAGAACGAATTACACTGTTACATAAAACAAGGTGTCTAGAATGAAGAACACCTATCTGAATTACCACTAAGGAAATTTGTTACTGGTGTAGTTTCAAAGAACTGTGGAGGGATTCTAGAACCCAAGTGATAAGGAAAGAAAGGGAATAGCACAACCAAAATGGTTCCAGCATCCAATTTTACACATGTATAACCAAAACATCCACTTTAGATGAGACCAAGTAGTCTGATAAAAGAGTGTTAAATTAACCCAAGCTTGAAAACAGAAAGCAGAAATATTACTCACCTCCAGCAACTGAGCCTAAAGTGAACCTGTAAGCTGACTCAGCTATCTGGAGCCAAACAGGTCTGCTTACATCTGCAAAAGATTGCTGCGTGAGGGGAAGAAAAAAAGAAAAAAGGCTTAAAAATCTGTACAGGAAAACAAAGGCATCTGTGAATTGCTTTTATGTTACAGAAAGAATCTGACAAAACCTGGTAGCTTTATGTTGAGGAGGAAGAAATAAAAATAATTACTAGATAATGTCTATTGTGTCTAATGAATGAAGCATATTTTTCAAATACTCCGTTCAGAAAATATTCCTTACATATTCCTAGTTGTGCCAAAACCAGGACACTGGTATAACTGAAACAACAGTGCTCAAGAAAAAGAAGACAGAAACTCTAAACAACTTTGCTATTTTCTATTCTGTTGCCTTTGAATTTGTAAGGCATGGAACTCCCTTTTGACTCAAATAAAATTCAGTATCTCAAAAGGAATTCACAGAATGTCTCACAGACAGGCTCTATCAGCACAGGACATATTTTAAGATTACATATCCATTAATGCATAGCATAAACATGAGATTCCATGTTTTCAAAACAAGCAAAAAGTCAATTATTCCTAAAAGTATTCTCCACAAGACTTTTTCAGGCAGTTACTAATTTAGAGAGCAATGCCAACCTCACTCCTTTCAATTACGTACACTATTATAAATGTGTTAAGTGTTCTAAATAATACAGTCTGCACAGAAAATATCTGCAGAGACTCACAATTATATTATTAAATGGCTATGAGAAACAAGGTAACTGATTCACAAGATGTGTTCACAAACTTGCACTATGAAGTATGCAAAATGGGCCGAATTTTCTTCCAAATATAAATAAGACAAGTTGAGAAGAATTGATATTATGCAGTGTAACTTGTCTGGGCTGTCGAAGGGGCCAAGATATTAACTGTTAAATTCCATAGTAAAGCAGATACTAAAGTCCATTTTCCAAACACAAACCTGTTTTTCCTAAAAGTAGCCTGTATTGTTAGCAGATGTGCTCCTGACAGCACAGCTGGACTGTCTACAGACCCCAGACTAACGCATATTAGGAATTTTCACCAGGACTAGCACACACACACTTCTCAGCTCCCTCACCAAGGCCACCCAGCCAAGGCACGTCCAGCTCACTGAGGCACCACAGGCAGACAGCGCCTACCTCAGCACAAGCTGCACTCTTGGGACTGGTGTTACACTGCATGTGCAAAAACCTGCCTGTCCTGCACAAGGTTACACAGTATATAAACAATACAGGAGAAAAGCCTGTGAGGTCAAGATGAGATCATCACCTTTAAAAAAACATGGATTATATTTTATACTGTTTTTCCACAGAATAAAAGATACAGCTAAAATCACTTCCCTCCACGAGACATTCCCCTCCCCCACAATACAGCTTAACAGAGAAGAACAGAGAAATTCTAGGTAGCACCAAAATTACACACTGCACATGAGGACCAGCACAAAAAAAAGCATAAATCAAATGTACTGCCTCTACAAACAACAGAAGCAATAAATCCAAAGAATATCCTCACTACTGTAAAACCACTATGATTTCCTATTAAAAAACCAAAACACAAAAAACCCCTCAAAAGATAATAAAAAGAAAATAACCACAAAAACAAATTATAAAATTCACATATGTTTCTTTTGATTCATGTAAATAAAAGACACATGCAATAATATACCCCAAAAAGCTTTAGAAGGAGAACTAGTTCTTCATTCCAGTGAAATTTTCTCCTAGTTTAGCACACCTGCTGCCTTTCAGCTGGTTTAAGATTATTCTTTTTTTTCAAAGCTTCACACGGTTCTCATCAAAATCCGATCATGGCATTTAGACATTAATCTTAGCGAATGCATGACTGAATGTTAAAAATCAAATTCTTTCTGAAGGAGATGTCATTTTTATATTATTAAATAAGTGTTCACAAAGTTTTCAGTTTACTTGTGTGTTCAGATGGATATGTAAATGAATGTAATTAATGCTATAGCTTTCAAATCATGAATATTTATGAAGAGAAAATTACTGTAGCTGTCATCCCCATAGGATATTCAGCTGCTAAGCTTTAAAAAAATCTTGCACAATGAAAAAAAATTGACAATAAAGTAAACATGGTTGAAAGCAGGCTAATTTTCATTTCTACCAAATCTATATGGAGTGATTTTATGCAAAAATTTAGATTTTTCTTTACAAAGGGATTTTTAAATCATATAAAACTGATTACAGAATTAGTTTCACTTCCCAGGAACAGCTGGACTGCACTGGGATGATATTTCTCTTCATGAATGGCTATCTTTCATTTTGTCAATACACTTACTGTTACTATAGCATTCACTTGGGATAAGGTCTAATAAAAGACTGTTCCTTATAAACTAAATAAAACGAAATTATTTTGCTTTCTGGTGTCTGGTTTTAACACAGAATGTAGAATAAAATGAAAATATAATGTATTACTTCAAGAGTGTGAAAAGAGTATATTCTGTTCTAGCGATGAGTGAAATTTTTATCAGTGAGTTTGTTTTAAAAGAGTGCCAAGCTACAAAGGTAGTTCTGAAAAGTAAAGTAAGTCAGTATTTTTTCTACTCAGACAGGTGAGTACTAAGACACTGATTAAAACCAAAGCTGGCATTGTAATGACATTACAAAACTTCATCAAAAATACTTATTAGCTGGATAAACATAGTATCCACATTTCTGGGTCATTCCATTCCATCATTCTTGTCATCAGGAATCCATAGGAAGACTGTTACCACTAAGTAGGTTTTGGACATGTATTGGCTCAGACATGTTTAATTGCCTAAGGACAACCAAGGACAATGGAGCAGCAACATAAAGAACAGCAGACACTGTGTTTCAGACTAGTTTGTTTGAAAGAGAACCAAATTATCAAATTCACCTCTAATAATAACAACTAAAACAATGTAAGTTAAACACCTGCATAATGTTTGGTCCTAAATCTTCAGTTCTTACAGTTGTAAGAGATGAGACACTGAGGTAAGAAACAATTTATATTCAACATCCAGCTGCACAGCCTGGAGCTCCTACGCTGTACTATACACGTGTAATGTTTATTAACAAAACTATGATAAAAGCAAACCTAGCAAATATAAATGTAAAACTCCGGTGAAATAAAGAGCTGACATTCTATTACAGTATTTTTCATCTTCTAATTCTACCCTTTCCATCAATCCCAAAATATTTGAAGTTCCCTTCTACTGTCTAGATCAGATAGCCAACAAGTACAATAAAACTCAACTATCATTTTAGATAAATGGGCAAGCCAATAATTTCATCCCATTTTTTAAAAAAGAACATATTTATAAGCTTTGCATTTAATATTAATATTTTTTACTACCTGTATTGAGTTTGTGTGGCAAAGTTGGGGGCAGGGGATACAGAGGTGGCTTCTGTGAGAAGCTGATAGAAGCTTCCCTCATGTCTGACAGAGCCAGTGCTGGCTGGCTCCAGGACAGACCTGCTGCTGGCCAAGGCCATGTCCATCAGTGTCAGTGGTAACACCTCTGGGATAACGTATTTAAGAAGGGGGAAAAAAACCCTGTGTAATGGCAGCTGGAGAGAGCAGTGAGAACATGTGAGAGAAACAACTCTGCAGGTACAAAGGTCAGTGAAGGAGCAGGAGGACGAGCTCCAGGCACTGGAGTAGAGATTCCCCTGCAGCCTGTGGCACAGACCATGAGACAGCTGTGCCCCTGCAGCCCATGAAGATCCACAGTGGAGCAGAGATCCACCTGCAGACCCTGCAGGACCCCACACAGGAACAAGTGGATGCACTCCAAGGAGGCTGTGACTGCATGGAGGACCCATGTGAATCTATTCCTGAAAGACGGCACAACATGGAAGGGACCCACACTGGAGGAGTTTTTGATGAACTGGGGTCCATGGGAAGGCCTTATTTTGGAGAAGTTCATGGAGGGCTGTGTCCTGTGAAAAGCCTTTTCAGGAGTGAACAAATGTATTCACAGTAAGGAATCCAAGTATCCATACATGCTCATACCTAAACAGGCCATTCTGACATCTCATACCTTGTTTAGACATACACAGTGTCTAACAGCCTGCTCCATTTCTATCCCTACAGCAATACACACAGCTTGTTTCACTTGTCAGGAATCTCTTTAAAGTGCATCATTCTTATTTTTCATTTGCAAGTACATGTAAACGTTCACTCAATTTCAATTATTTTTTTCTTCTACCCACCTGCCTCTGGAGTTCTGCCAGGTTGTAAGGTAATGCACCTTCAGCCAGTGGTGCTATTCTCTCAATATCTGCCAAAGTTAAGCGCCTTTACACAAGGCAGAGAAAAGCAAATTACGGTTAGATAAAGCATCAAACATATTCAGTACAGTAATCCTGGCCACACCCCACAAACTACATCTGAGTTTAAAAAAAGGCACTTGTCATATTTGAATGCACACCTAAGAAGTCTGCATTAAAGAATGCTTGGAGATGAAGGGAGCACAGATTATTCAGAAGTGAGTTCTTCATTATGAGTAATAAGGAATATAATACACAAATTAAACTATTTCTAGCTACTTCTGTGTAAGATTTTGCATTCATTAAAGATCCATGCAAAACATCAACCAATGCATTGTAGCCTTTTAGGAGTACTGTATTTTGCTACTTCATATGTATACCTATAATACAACGATTAATAATTGTCCTTGACATACACAATTCACTTACAAAACCCAAAACCCATGCACACAACAATATCAGTTTACATTGAATAAATTACTGTAACAAAATATAATGGAACCCAAAACCTTTTAAAATTAAGACCAAAAAAAGAGGTCACACAGGAAACACAAAAATGATGATTGCAAAATGATAAAATTCATGATTATGTTACCCAGTAACACTGTATAAGTCTGTAAGTTGGTAGAGAATATCTATTTCCAATGGTGTAATTTGTCCAAAGTGGATTGCAGAGTGTGTAAATTCCTCTGGATTTAAAAGGGAAAGAGAAATACAACAATTGTGTTATTTATCATATTTCCTCTTTGAATCCTTTCAAATAACTTTAATATCATAAAAATGAAGTCTATCACCAAGAAACAAAATCCGTAATACAAAAGGAAAAGGTATCTTTAGGAGAACAGCTATCCTGAAACAGGCTTTCTCAACACAGACCAAGTCTGACTCCAAAACTCTGATTTATGGTAAGTATTCACCAAAGACAACAAAAATCCTCAAATTAGCAAGCTTAATAAAACGACACCCACAATTTGTGATTCTTGCTTCTGAAGTTCTGCAAAACAGAACAGAACAGAATAATGGTCCATTATTCACAGCGTTAAGGGCAACTGACTCATCTATTCCCATCATGTCCAGACTTCTTCTTCTCTGAATGAGCCCAAGCTTGGGTATTCATCTGGCCAAATTACACAACATGTTCATGACATAATTGGCAACTTGCAGTTAACAAGTCTGAGCAGTGAAAACACAGCAGCTTTTTTTCTCAATACAAATCCAAGCAAGATGTATTTATGCCTCTGTACCAAAAAACATGGCTAGGCAATTTGTTAGCACATTTTGGAGGATGAGAACAGACATTTTATGCTTTCCTTTAGGGAAATATATGGAGAGCATATGAATATAAGCTAAACAAAGATGAAGAAAAAAAAAATAAAAATAACTTGGCACACTTTTACCACATAATGGTTTGGCTGCTCTCATCCACACAGGTAGTAAAATTGGTGGTAAAATCTGTCATAAAATGGCTACAAAAGCAATCTGCTTATGTCTGTGGCAAGACTGAAATATGGTAACCTTTCACATGCACAGCAATTTGTTATGTACTAACTGGTATAATCTATATATAAAACCACTCAGATTTTGAAACTTAACCCATTCCACCACATTCCCTAGGAACTTCCTACCTCTAAGCTACACTGCATCTCTTTCAAGGAGTTGTAAAATCCTCAGTATTATACTGACTTGCAGTTACTCATTCAAACTAATAAGGCCAACACAACTCCTGCCAGAATCTTCTCCTTAATGAGCTGACTGAAAATACTTACTACCCTGTGAGGATGAAAATCACCCACAGCTAAAAAAACACTTCCCCAGTGGCCATAACCTCACTTCTGACTCACCTTAGACCATCTGCATCACCAATTACAAAATGGACAGAATTAAAAAATTAATAAAATGTAGGAAATATGCCTTACCTTTTGTGACTTCAATATCTCTTCTTGTACCTGCTATATTACTGTATATCTTCCTAACAAGATCCATGTTATTCAAAAGGGCATTAAATGCATTGAAAAAGGAGAAGCTGACCTGATGTGAAACAGTCCCACCAGCTACCTTTAAAAATAAAATGAAAACAGTTAAGTTCCTTAAGCACTTTTACAACATCTTATTACAATTACAGAAACATTCATTTCAGCAAATTATGAAACAATTAAAGATATCTTTCTATTCCTGTAACTTTATGATATTTTTAATAGAAACATGAGGGGAGAATTATTAGACAGGATACTATTTTTGTGGTAAGGATTGAACACTAGGAAATGATTAGGAAATAATCATATAAGTAAATTATTATTCACGTTATCTGATACACACATTAAAATTGTCACTGAGTAATTTTCTAAAAGAAATGTATGCAAATGCAAATGCCTTTAGATAAAGGCACTAACTGATTTCTTGCATCACATACACGAATGACCATTTACTTCTAAGTCTAAAGTTAGTAGATACTATAAATTCTATGGAAGACAGTAGGCCTTATGAGTAAGACAAGGCAAGATTTATAGGTAAGATAGTAAGATAAAAGTTATTACTTCATCTTTTATATAAATTTCATTCTTATGTAATTGTCATACTACATACTTTCAGATTATAACTTGTATGTCATTACTTTACCTACAGATCTTGCCAAACTATCAAAGCTGTAACCATTCTACCTCTAGAATCTACACACAGATTTTCCAAGTTCTGATCTGAAAAAGAAAAGAATGCAAGAGCACATAAAAGTACAAAACTGTAAGTAGTCTCCAGCTCCTGAGATGCCATATACGCAAATATAAAAACTGGATGCTTTTGTCCTAGATGGCTTCCATTGGATTTGGTGATTTTAAGGGTCTTTTCCTATATGGTTCTACAATTCTGTGATTCTTTCTTTGCCTTGCTGTAGTGGAAAGTACAGTAGACTAACTCAAACTGCTTCCAATGGCACTTCAAACATGTAAACCAGACTGCCAACCTTTTCACTAGTGCAGCCAAGGAATGCTGCCATGTTTTACCCTGCCCACTCTATTACAAAGCTGATAATCTCCAGCACCAAGGCAGTGAGTGATAAACAGGTAGAAGACAAAGTGGGAGAGAAGCAGTGCCATCTTCAAACATCACAGCTATTAAACACTGAATTCAAGGTACTTTTTGTTAACACTTACTGAAACTAAATTTTCTTCTACAAACGGAGTTAGCATATGGGAGCGAATGGTAACCATGATCTCATTGAAGTCCAGCCCAGTTATCAGACCACTTTTATTTTTGTCCTTCAATGCAAAGGCTTGTCTTGCATGTTCTGACTGCAGCTCCTAGAATGAATATTCAGAGACAGCAGATTAGAAGCAAATTCTGTAACTCACTGTTCACAAAACTTTCACTACGTTCATATTCTTATGCTCCAGTAGGTCTGGGCAGAATAGACAGTAACTACATAACTACAGTTTAAACTTCAAGGCCAGCTCAACTAAAATAAGAAGTCTGCATACAGATTCTATCCACAGATTCATTCCTCTGTCAAAGAAAAGCCTGAATTCAACTGTAAGGAAATATGCACTTTTACTAAACCATTTGAGAAATGAACTTCACATACCCGTGTCCTGCCTGCTATCTATTCCTAATTAAATACTTAACTGCTAGAAAAACTTCTAATACTGATCTTGAAGACGCAAAGTGAGCTGATCTCTTACACATCCAAGATGAAGTATGACTGGGCTATTATATACTAACTCATTGGAAAGTACTTAAAAATAAACAGGAGGACAGTGAAAATTATATAATATGGATTTGGATTGCCCAAACAGCTATCTCCCATAATGTCACAAATGGTCACTCATTTCAGACAATTTAAAACTCCTATACAAACTGTAAAAACCTTCATACAAAGATCACTGTGGTAACCTAACCTCAAGATAATAATGATAGTTGTAAATTCTATGTCCAGAAAAAGTTGTTTCCTTCTATTCAAGCAAACAATAAAGCACATTCAGCTGTCATTCAGAGCTCTAGAAGCCACTAAAAAAATAACCACATTCTGACAGACAGTAAGAAGAGGGCAAACCATCTAGCTTATATCACCTTTACAGTAATTTCTCAACTCTCATAACCTCATGATCAAGGTTTTCTAGATCAGGGTACAACAAACCTGCTCTGATCCAAGTCCCAAACCCTAAAAGATGGTGTTAGAACAAATGAGAAAAACAATCATATCTAAAAGGAGGGATAAAAATATCCAGTACTGAAATTACTGCAACCCATACTAGCCTTCCTTCCTACAGGCTTTTATTATATGATGACAGTAAGAAGCTACTGTATCTTACATGGCAGTACCTTGGGAAAAAAAAATCATAGACCCAGAACAGATATTTATCACTCTGCTCCGAGCTCCCAACAAACCATTTTGGAAGCAGGTGCAGAGGAGGGCCATAATAATGACAGAGGACTGGAGCACCTGCACTATGAGAAAAGGCTCAGAGCTGGGGCTGTTCGGCCTGGAGAGGAAAAGAAAACAGAAAGCTCCTGGGAGACCTTACTGCAGCCTTTCAAGACTTATAGGCGGCTTATAAGAAAGATGGTGACAAGACTTTTTAGTAGGGCCTGCTGTGACAGGACAAGGGGTAATGATTTTAAACTAAATGAGGGTGGTAAAGCACTGGAACAGGTTGCCCAGAGAGGTGGTAAATGCTTCATCCCTAGAAACACTCAAGGTCAGGTTAAACAGAGCTCTGAGCAACCTGATCTAGTTGAAAACATCCCTGCAGATTACAGGGGGGTTGGACTAGATGACATTTAAAGGTCCCTTACAACCCAAAATATTCTGTGATCCTATGAGGTATTTTTATCTTGGACAATAATTACAGATTATGGCAAAGCACACATCTATCACTCCTTACTTTTAAGACAGAACTTACAAAACTTTTATTGCATAAAAGGCAGCTCTGGAAGTGTATAATCTATTTTTCTTCATGTTTCCTAGACAGGCAATTTTAAGTTACATCATGAGGTGGTCATTGTATGTTAATTTATGGAATTCAGTGCAATTACCAGCAACTCCGTGAACTTCTTTTCCATGAATGACAACGTAAATTTCTCATACTTTGCTCTTTCTCCATTCTTTTTAGATGACATTTTCCTTTCCTTCCTTCTAGTATAATGTTCAATTCATAATATGTTTTAACTGTAACTTTTTGGCTTAGCACAATGTGCAGTTCAGTAAGTGAAATTCTTTAAAGTCCAATTCCTAAAGGGTAGTTCAGCAACATCTCAGGAAATCAGATTTACCTCCTGCAAGCTGGCTGCATTTAAGACCGAACTCCCAGTGTATGTGTGGTAGCATGCATGCCAGTGAGAGAAAAAAAGTGGTAAGTATTAGAATGCTTATAAAACTAAAAGACATGTTACATAAACTAAAACCTCTACAGGGGAGTTTTTATCATCAATAACAACCCGCTATATTAAGGACGCTAACTTTCTCTGGTAGAGTTTAGTTTTGCAAATAAATTCCTATGACAGAAAAAGTAGATCCTCAACCCAGTTTAACAACTATCAGTAAAATGGTTAACTTCATAAACAGTATGTTTTGGCCCATTCTTTTAAAGGATGCTATTCAAGTTAAAGCACATTGAGTACACACTGCTTACAAAACTGGCATGGAGAAATAGCAGTTCATTAACTGTCAGGATTAGTATCAGATAAGGATTATCACTACCAGAATAAGCTCAAAATTTAAAATGGTATTAGTGTATTATTAAAAGTTAAACGAATCCCAGTTCCAGCTTTGGAACAAGGGTAACAACTGACCTGAAGAAACTGAGTGAACTCTGAATAGTTAAGATGCTTCTTCCTGTTATGTCCAAAATGCAGTCGAATAAACTCACAGTCCCAGTTGAACGGGATTTGAAGATGAATAAGAGTTTGTTCAAATATTTCTTTGACATTTGCTTTGGGGAGGGAAAAACAACAGGTGAGGCCTGGGGTATAGTAAATCTACAAACATTCCAGGAAGGATACAAAAAAATTATGATTTCAGCAGCTGTTTAAGAAGTGCTTTAGCTTGTTAAGAATAATTGCTAACCGAACCTTTACAGACCTGTAAAAGAACACATTTGAGACGCAACATGATACTTTTTGTATTATTGCATAAAACCTTGGAGTGAGTGTTTTATTTAGTTTTAATTAAGAAGCAATTTCCCTCATACATGACAAATAAAAGCTATTTTGCATTCTGATATAAAAATCAATAGTGGTTCTCTGTCTCTGCCAGGAGTCAAATTAAGCCCTTTATCAAGAGCACGAATACCTGCACTACGATCTCAGGCAATATTTGTCATACTAAGTATGGTTCGATTGAAACTTGATTATTACAATCACACTGTCTGAATATGGCTATTGAAGATAGGTATAAGAAATGACATCTAAAACATATCATTAACTCAGCAGAAAGCACATTATTAGATGCTTTTGATAAGGCCTCAGCACAAAAATCAAATCCTATAAAACATAATTGGTAGTCTCAGTTATTAAAATGTTTTAAGATAAGTGAAGATAGAGATGTTCTCTTTTAAATAAAGAAAAAACCTGCCATTTCAGATTATGGAATTCTCCACATGTATACTGTACCACTGAAATCTCAATGCTAAACATATTATCTGAATTCAGTCAAAAACCTCATCTGAAAAACAGCATGCATTATTCATACACAGCATTTCCATGCTGCAAAACAAGCCTGCTTTTTGTGCAGATTATCAAACACATGAACTGTGTAACAGGACATCTACCCATACCACATGAACACTTTTCAAAATTTCCCTCACAGCACCTGAAATGGTTTATCAACCTAGAACCTGCTAACAACCAAAATAAAATGTGGCATACAATTTACATTTAAAACAAAATACAAAATATTTTAGCTCACAACACACCTCTTCTTTTATATGTTTAACAGTCTTACTAAAAGACAAAATGCAATGAGAAGACCCTTAATTATAATTTGATAACTCTATCAAGACCTATTTACTTGAAGTAAATGTATTGTTTTCTCTATGCTGAGGACTAGTTGATTCATTCACTGTTTCAATTCTATAGTCTTCCTACTAGCTCTAGATCAAATCTCGGAAATCCACTACACGGTCTTACCTTTTCAGTGAGGAAGGGAAATGTCCAGAATATGTCTCAAAACGGGGGTGTACAAAGTAGGATTCCTTGCCTAGATCACCTCCTTCACAGTTAGATTGAGATTACATATTTAAAGGGCAGATTATGGCTCATTATTTAACCCTTACATAAAGGTCAACCACAAGAGTCAAAACCCTACAGTTTAAACCACTTTCCACTGCAAGGTAGGCTAAAGGACTTGCTAGGATCAACAAGAAACCTAAAAACTACTCTGACTGTCTACTCATACCTACTCACCCGTATCAATATGCAAGGTGAGGGCTAAGAAAAAAAAGAGAGAGAACACCAAATACACAGTGCTAAACTATTTTATTTTGCCATACTTCCTTTGGAAGTTCTGTCTACAATAGAGTTATACATCATTGTTGCAGATCAAGTAATCAAAGTACATACATTTAAATTCCCCTCTTACCACTAACTCACTGCAGCTTTTGGCCAAGCTAGAGCCTCCATGTACTACAAACACAAACAGGTCAGTGCAGCTCATTATGGAGCCTGCAAAATGGCAATGAACTGTGAACAGAGCAGAAGACAGGCCTGCTTCACTGCACCTACTGGCTTGGCTACTAATGTACAAACAGGGTGCCAACTGGCTACTACTTATATGTATGTAAAACTGACATCTAATACACACTGAGCTCCCCTAAAGAAAACTTAGAAAAGGATATGCTGAAGCAGCCAGAAAATTTAAATCATATTTTCACTTGTTTCCAATAATTGCTTCTCTTAACCTTAGAGAAAGGTTAAAAAAGTCTCTTTTTTCTTTAAAAATTTTATTTTCTTATCTATCCATGTTCACTGAGACATATTTTTCAATTGTTTTTAGTGAGACTTAAGCCCCCGGTGTTTTCATAACTCTCAAGCATTTAACTGTATACTACTTAAAAAAACAAGAATTGATTTCCTACACTCAATTTTTTTCTTCATAAAAACATTTACAACTACTCACCAACATATCTCAAATCAAGATTCTTCAACACACAAAAATAATAGTTAAATTAATTAATAAATTTCTATTCAATAGTTGAGTGTATTGGTACTTGATGAATTCTAGAAATGGCTAACTAGCTTTAAAAAATTGTATTCAAACTAGCTTGTTGCCTCTCTGAAAACTGAGGTACCTTATCCATTTCTCTTTCCCAGGCAATCTCTCACACGCAATAATGTATTCTGCCTGTATTACAATAGTCTGGGTTTGAAGATATGCTCTTGTACATAACGCTTAATTAATTCCATGTTGGCTTGGTTTATGAAACGCTTGGGGTACAGAGGCAAAACGGTGCACTTGTTCTGAAAAATCACTGAACCACAGAATGGTTTGAGTCAGAAGGAACCCTAAAGATCCCCTAGTTCCGGCCCCCCTGACATGGGCAGGGACACCTTCCACTAGACCAGGTTGCTCAGAGCTCCATCGAACCTGACCTCGAGCACTTTCAGGGATGGGACATCCACAGCTTCTCTGGGAAACCTATGTCAGTGCCTCACCACCCTCCCAGTAAAGGAACTGATCCAGTTAAACCCATGGAAACATTAAATACAATTTTCCAAAGCTACCTGAGATTCTCAAACACCTCTTGGTAGGTGCTAGAACTTACTATGTCTACCCAAGAGCAGGGGTGCTTTCTTCACAATATATCAACAATGCCTTTATAATAATGCAATTCTGTTGGCTCTTCTATTATATTAATGGAAACAGCCATCACTACAGCCAGTAACTTGTGATGCAAAGCAGCAAACAGCCGATCACATTGCAGAAATTATACACAATGTGATCATCGCCTACACTTTCACCACTGAATTATCATTAAATGTTTAATTTTTAATTTTTTTTTTCACAGTAGAAGCAAAGCACTGACAACAAAGAAAACAGGCAACATTACGGTACAGATGCCGGCTTTGCTTTTTTTTTTTTTCATCTTCCTCAGTCAAAACCTAGTAATGCTTCTAAATTAAGATAAACTACAAGTGTTTCAAATTTCCAACAGAGCTATTCTGCAGGGGGCAAACAGCAAATTATTTTTCAAGCCTTTCATTTTAGTTTGACATTTTACAGAATGCATTCAATGTCCCTGTCAATACATGTTACTCATTTACTAATGTCTTCTACTCTTTTCTCACCTTTCTGCAGTGGAATTCTTTCCTACTGAGCTGATAACTTTCTTTCCAGGCTTATAGTAATGCATTTTCTTCTCAGATAGGCATACAAGTCAGCAGCCTGATGACATACTCAACTTACCATCAGCCCCAGGAACAATAAACCTACTGCTCTAGTGTACTAGTACATTACCTCCAAGGCGACACACATTCTCTCAAGATTGCTTCAGAATTTCCCCACCCAATCATTTTAAACAAATTATAGATGCCTGGAGCAGCTATCTGCAGGCAGTACACACATGACTGGCTCAACTTCCATCAAGCACTGTTACCTATCAGGCTCAGAAAAACGATACAAAAACCCAAAGATTCTAGGCAATAATCAATTTCATACATGGAGGAAGACTTTAAATTATAAACACTGTGATGCCTCGTTGGTGGCCCATTGTGGGGATGAGCTCAATATCCAAGTAAACCTTGAGGCAGTACCTATTATTTATTTTGACTTACCAGCTCCCCAAGAAGCAGAGTGGAAACCTCATACAATTCTAGTGCCATCAACCTGTTAACAGTTTGCCATTCCCACGCACCAGTGATAAAAAAGCAATCACACTTGTTAGGGACACAAAAATATAGTAGTGGTAAGTTTTAAGCAGCAGCATAAGTATGGTAAAGATTTGTTGTTTAACAAAGTTGTTTTGGGTTATTTAAATCTGTCTACCCAGTAATCTACTGTCCAATTTGTGCATATTTCAGGCCTAATGTACATAATTAAGTTTAACATTTACATGTTGCTATTTTTTACTGCTTCTGCTAACAGCATATTTCCACTTCGAAGCACAAAATAAGGAACCACAGTTAAAGGCAGAAAGGCATTTTTGTAGCACCTGATGCCACAGAAGTATAGTAAGAGTAATCCAAACGTAATACAATAATTACTTTTATGTGAGAAAGTGAAAAAGTTTAACTAGAAATAGTTACATTTTATTTCTACTCTTATTTTAAAAGGATTAGTGATTCTATTGAAAGATGAATGACAGTCACAATAAAAAACTGTCAGTACACATAATTTTAACATGAAGTTCTCCTTTTCTGTTCCCACTTGTTGAACTATGGTTTTGAAAAAAAATTATTATTATCATTATTATTAAGAGGAGGGGTTCCCATTCTGCATTGCTCACAAGTATTTAGAACTGTAGTTTAAGCCTGAAAAAAACCATATAACACAAAACAAAAAAAAAAGGAAAAAAGGAAGTCCTAACAGTGATGTTTCCTACATTATCTGCATGTGTTAAGCAAAAGACACCTTGAAAACAGGCAACTAATGTACAGCTAACAGGAGGCCAAAAAAAATAGTTCTGGTTTATAGCACACTTGATGAAAACATGGATTTTTCCCTCCTATCCTCACGTCTGTAGTCATGTGATTATGACTATTTTTCTGTTTACATTTTTAAAGGTTTCCAGTCTTTATGGTTGCCAATACTATTTTTGAAAACAGAACTTTTAAGATTAAATCCAAATCCTTGCATTTTCAATCCAGCTGCCTTTTTAGAAATAGTGAAGGAGTGAGTAAGAGAAGTGATCCCTGTTTCCTGAAAAGTAATATTCATAAGCAAAGCACTAACTTGTATTCAACTCCTCTCTTTTGTTCTTGTTCATCTTCTTCCAGTGTTCTCAAACTGTGTCCTGATTAAGGGAAACCTGAACTTTCTCTCTCAGATTAAAACTTGTCTAGGAAAACAGAGTGGGTAAAACTTCAGATATCCCTGTATACTCAAATTCTGAAACTATTAAATTGATATTTATTATTTCAGTTCACCAATATTGTACAATTTTGACGTAGTTGCATTATGAGGCATCTGATCACCTTCCTTCCCCTCCTGCCTTTGAAGAAGATGCTGTTATACTCTGCAAAATAACTGTAATTAGATTTTGAGCGCACAATGTTTTTAAAAGCCTTCAGTTCCATAAATATTTTCCAATTATCTCCAAAATAATTCCGAATACAGAAGAATCACAAACATATTTTAGCTCTATCTTTCTATCCATACCAGCATGTGTATTTAACTGAAAAAACATCTCTCAGACTCTCCAGTTTATCAGAAAATGGCTTTCTTTGTGGTGACTCTACAAGGAAGAACAGCTGGAAAATGCCTTGAAATTGTATATTCCAATTAAAAGTGATGCAGTCCAGATCATTGTATGGTGTGCCAGAGAGATAAATTAAAAAGAATCCTTTTACTGCCAGTTAGACAACCTGTTTTTCAGAGAAGTTCCACAGATAATCACGGCCTTCACCTTTGAAAACACAGTAAGGATTATCTGCTTCAACTCTGGAAGAAAACAAATAACTTGAGGAGATTTAATATTCAGGTTTGTGTTAACCCGAATTCAGGTCAAAAGATCTGCACAGAATAGAAATAAAAATATTATTCCTTAGTACAATAGTATTAATTTTATGGACTGTTTTTGAATATTTCACTCATGTTAAGTAGCACAGTCAATTCATACCATCATCAGAAGAGCAAAGTGTTTGTCAGTCTGGCTACAGACAACCACCTGAAAAAAGATCTCTTGTCTTCATCAGTTTTACCTGCTAGCATTTCAATATTTTATGGATAATGCAGTATTGTACGGGCTCAGCAGCAACACGTTTCGCATAAAATATTCACCTAGGAAGCATTTATGAAGATGTAGGAGCACTTGATTAGGAATACATGCTTTTTCTCTATTTCTCCATGATTAAAAACTCATTTAAAATACAACTGTATCAATGGGTTACAAAAATAATCATTTTACTGCTTTTTATTCACCAAGCTGACAGCAAGTCCAGGGCAGCTGAAACACACACTGAGTACTGAGCATGCTGTGCAGTTTGCTCGAACAGAGTAGGTCCAGTTTCATGTTCTTGCAATGGGCCTACTTTACAAATGTTGCAGAATACCAACTACACATTTATGGCAGTCATTCATACAGGATTTCTGGATGTCCAAAGCTCCTGGAAAAGTGCCCCAAAGCGGTAAGAAAGTAGTAGATGACATTAAAGTGATAGAAGGCTTCATGTTTCAACATCTGATGTTGCAAAGACCCTGATTAGCCTAGCATACAAGTATTTCTACAAAATTGTTTCTGAAGTCGTCTTCTAAGACAGCTCTTCTGTGACACAATTAATAGTTTCATCACTGGAGAGTTGGAAGCTAAGTATTTTAAGAGACAAGTAGCAGATTGAGGCTCAAGAGGACTGTAAAATGCTGAAGTGCTTGAGACTGGTTCAAAATCATGGCACTAAATAAATCCTAAACAGAAGTGAACCCAACTAGAGCAGCTTGCTTTCAAAAATAGAGACAGTTCTAAAATTCAATAAGCATACTTAACTTCCCCCAGATAACTGAAAATTTAGTAGATGAGAATATTTTTTGAGAATATGTTATCTCACACAAGGCCAGAGTTGGTTCAAGTTACTGGTCTAACAGACCCAAGTTGATTCTGTTCCCTGCTTTGGATGCACAGTGCAGAAAAACCTCAGTAAATCCATGTTGCTTCTGGCAAGACTTACTGGTTTGAGATAGCTTTAGTGTCAATGCAATCACGTCCACAGAGCATTTCATCTGAGCTAGAAAATCTTGACTCGTGTTTGCTCTCATAACCAACACGATTTACCTGCAGACTGGATACATTACACAGTCTGTAAAAGACCTGACTTGTCTGATAGTGATTCTCACACCAACTGGCTAAACTTAATGCCATTTCAGTATATTTCTAACAATTAACTAAAACTTTTAACTTTAAAACTTACGTTTCTCTTTCGTCCTGTTTTTACATGAAACTAAACTCTGTGCCTTTCTGCTTATGTGGCATGAAAACGAAAGAGTGCAGGTCTCACTTATAAAACAGCCATAAGACTGACTTGGAAATGGACTGCAGGGTTACCAGATTCTGAAGATGTCATGTATCATCATTCACGTTTTTTACAGTTGTATTAATATGTATGATATGCATATGAAGTAAAAATAAGTAGCCCATGTTACAAACAAACAAACAAACAAACCAAGACTAAAAAGCAGCAGTAAATGTGGGAACTGTAGCATAAAAAATATGTACGTTATGTTAATAACATGTTAAATATAGTAATAATTGCAATAGAATTTGGAAAAAAACCCTAAGAAACCAATAGTAAATTTAAAATCCCCTCAAGAATTCCCATTTCAAGATTTATCAGCCTTACAAAAAAAATCAGCAAGATACAGAGAAAACCACCAATTTTCTGTTTTACAATTTCTCTCGTTTGTGTTTTCTTTTAGACTTTAATTACATAACAATCCTCAGTCTGATTGAGGAATTTGTATATAATCTGAAATGGCTTTTTGTTCAATTACAGAACCAGCTATTTCAAGTGTGTTCATGAGAGCCACCAAGTTCAAACCCCCATTTTGTAAGATTATTAAATAAACCATCATTAACATGGTCACACTGATTGTAGTAGTTTGTCCAATTCCTAATGACTGCATTTACTGACCTCACCTTTATTTAAATTCTAAAAGATTTTCTTTTCAAGATGTTGTGCATCCAAATTGCTTAGTACATGACTCTTCAGTTAATGATGTAATTTAACAGGCATCATAAGTCAAACAGTTTTGTTTCCATAAAAAGACCTTTGCTTTTTTTTCCAACAAGTTACAGCAGTTGTCATAAGAATGAAATAGTACAAACAGCAAGTGGTTACAAATGCAAGCATAGTTTGTATTTTCTTTATTGAGTGCTTTATTCTTTTTGATAGAAATAACATTTAATTCTCATTTCATTTTATTAAAATTCTTACCATTGATTTATCTAATTTTCATAAACATGAAGTTTTAAAATAAAGCCTAGTCCTCCTTAAACTGCAATGTTAGTAACATTTATTTAGCAATATCACAAAGCAGTATAGTTAGGCTAGAGAATTTGGTCTGATTACTAACTTACGTGATTAGGTAACAAAACCAAAGGCCAGATTTTCTTCCTAATTTTGCAAATATATGATCTAGTTATAAGTTACACTCATAACATTAAAGATTTGCTCCTCAAGAAAAGGAACACTACCACAGGAAATCAAATTATTAGACCTCCTTAATTTCTATATTGAGCTCTTATTGCATGAAATGACAATTATGCAAAGATATGTGGAGATCCAGAACATATCTTAAAATTCCCTCACTGTTGAAGGAGTTTGAAGTCCAGGATACAGAAACTTTACTTAGGATGACACTGAACATCACTGTGTTTACTACTTCAGGAAAATGAAAAACCTTGATTCAAAAAGACAAAGATGTACTTCTTAAGCTTGAATTGAGAGAGAAAAAAAAAGTTCTACTCATGCAGACTCTTAGGAAAACAGTACAGTACCGCACAAAATGCATTTCTATGCACCCGTGGTCATGAACCATTATTATGACAAATATTATTATAATCACTTTCTTAAACTGTTTTTCTTTAGATGTTCTTACCAAATGTTATTTCTCCACTGCCATTCCTGTCAAATAACTGAAAAGCAACAATGAATATTGCATCTGGAGTACACAAAACAGATTCAAATGCCAAAAATTCTTGGAAGGAAATTAACCTAGAAAGGAAAACAGAAAAGTTATAAAGATTTTTTTTTTAATTGTTCATAATACCAATGATAATTTGCATTTGATACTCTAGAAAACAGTGTGATCCAAATATTAAATAAAATTCTAATTTAAAATAATTAACAGTCTAGAGACTGAAAAGTATGTTACATTTAAGTAGTTAACATTTACGCAACTCAGTTTCTTCCTCTATGAAGCAACTGAATTTTTCCTATCCATCAACACCAAAATACAATCAATTTTCACTGAACACCTACAAGTAATTTATAATTACTTTGTAATTATAAATGTAATCAGACAGCATTTAAAAATTAAGACATAAAAACACCACAAAAATTCTAACACCATGAAATTTACAGGTCTGTCATTGTATTACTACATATGTATTTCTACTAAGAAAAGATACTGTAATGCAAGTACAGGAATAGACTATAAAACATACATTTCTTTAAAACAATACACAACATTTATAAAAAACAAACAGGTTCAGAAAAAGTTATACTTTACTATGCATATGGAAAGAATACTACACTTCAAATATGACATGAACCGCCAAGTCATGTACTTGGGGCCAATAAAGAAAGAACATAAAAACATTTGGACTCAAGGACAGACATGGCAAGGCAGGGAAGGATTGAGTGTAACAGCAGATCACAAGATTCTGAGCTGTGTATGCAAGACAGTCACTATGCACAACTCAGGATGCACTAGGAAATCCAAGTCCTTGTGGTCACCACGTATAAACTCAGACTTGAATCTATGCACACATAACTTACTAGGATAATAGTAAGTAACTTTTCTAGAGGAACTTTGCTTATTCTAACACAAAAAAAAACCCCTTAGAAGGGATCCTAATGCTGTATGTATGAACAGCTGCAGAAAGATAAACCTGAAGCTAAGAGTAGATAAAGGATAATGTTGGCACAAGAAAATAATAGGATAAATGACAGGATATATATTGTAGCATTAAATAATCAATGGGAATAAGAATTTCAATTACATTTTTTATATTCAACAAAAAATTTACTATATATCAGTAAATGCTGTTAAAGCAGAGAATATCACTGTTTCCTAGAAATTTACCTAGAAAATGTACATAATTGATCTGAACTTAGTACTCATCATATGAGATCATTAGCTCATAGTGACTACTTCAAACATTACTGCTTACTGCTAAAGAGCCAAGTATAAATTCTGTTCCCTACAGGGAAAAAAAAGAGACAAAAAATCACAGTATTCACACTATTCATTACTTTATCTAGTCTTTCCCTGTCCAAGTATACATGAAGTAGAATTGAGATACTTTGAAAAGGTTAAATATGTTAACATTCTTGTATATATACACCACATAGGAAATACAGAAAAAAATCTAGTGACTTTGAAAATAATTAAGATATGGAAAATACAAAATTATCATATTTATCATATTTTAGCCACAAAAATCAGAGACATGAGAATGGTTCTTCACATGCAAAGGCAATTTCATCCAAAGGATGATCTCAATAAATAAAGATCCCAATGTTCCTTTAAAATAATTGTAAATAGTATCATTTCAAAATATACCTCACATACAAGCATAAAGCTGATACACAAATTAATTCCTAACCAGGAAGCTTTATAACTGACAAAATCAAGTGCTGATCTCTGTAGAAAGCATTCATAGAAGCCTGAACCTGAAAGAAGACGTCTTCAGAGGTCTCACTACAACAGTGCCTACAGCAAAAGGAGAAAGACACATTCAAGTTCCTTTGCACATATTCAACTTGCAATGCCTAAGAGCAGGGATATCCTCCGTGATCCTCCATTAGCCATTGGGGCAGAGATAACAGGAGCTGGATTAAACAGAATGATGGAGCTTCCCACCCAATCACTACTCAAGTATCATCCCATAAACCCACTGCATTACAGAGTCCATAACAATATCAAATCACTCACTTTTCGTTTTCTCTGTAACGTTTAAAAAAATTTCTTTTCCTCTGATTTCTTCTGTACTGCTACCATTCAAAAGCATACAAAGTAACCCATGTGTTTGCAATTCTTCTCCGTCTTTCCTTTTCTCTACTACAAGTCTTCTCTCATTTTTTCCCACACAACATAGCTTTTTAGACATTATGTATAGCTCTGTTGTGACTCTCCATTATGTGAAATATCAACTCTTTCTTGGGGACTTCACTTAAGAACACAATTCCAGATTTAAGAATGATATGATGATAAAAAGAGTACCCAGAAACGAGCAGTTAAAATGAAGAATTCTGAATTACCACTGTGAAATTTTGAAGGTTCAAAGGAGGAAGAAAATCTTTTAGATGGTTTTGGCATACATATATGCATATATATATACATACATATATATATATATATATATATACACATACATATGTAAGTATATTCTTCAGAGAGGGTATTTATCCTAATTTCAAAACCAGTGCCTGCAATCTGAAGACACAGGAGTGCTTTCAGCATCAGTGAAATGTTATTGTACTAAATAGATAACAGGCAAGCTTAAACCAAATTCTAATTTACAGGTCATCACATAAATTTCTTTATGCACGAGAACATGCACTTGTAACAATGAGGAATAAACATTTCGGAAGTGAACAGTCATCAGTTTTAAGAGCTATCTTACTGAGTCCCAGTAAAGCAAACCAGTCGTGTACAGCAGTAATGGGAGAAGGCAATGGTACTCTGGAACAGTTAAGTAAGGATCAAGTTACCATTAGAAAAAAAGTAGAAACACGGGTTTTTTTAAACAGATGCCTATAGAGAGCCAGTTCCAAAATGTGCTGTTCCTGTAAAGTGACAAACTTAAACCTAAAAGAAATAAAAAAATATTAACAATGGAAGCATCCACCAACACTCTGAGTACTTATTTCAAGGGCAAGCAAGGCTAAGAGAACATGATAGCAGATACAGGAATGAAATTTTGTAACAGAACCCAAAGCTGCTCAATGACTTGCTGCATGACACTGGGCTGTCATTTAATGTACAAGTGTATGTACAGAACAGGACTACTGATACTTCCTTGGACTTCACAAAGCAACTTTAAGTCCTTGGAAAGATGCAATGCATCCTGGAATTTGGTTGAAGACTAAAATAATTACTCTTGCTATTAGAGTCTGGATTTTGATATATTACAGCTCACTACAAATGAAAGAATGTGAATGTAAAAAAATATTATGATAATGGGGCTATAACAAATTCTTCTCATGAAATATAGATTAAATATAAATATAGATTAAAACATTTAGGAAAAAAGTTTCAGACAAGTATTCAAACAGGTAAGCATTTTACACTTCAAACTATATGGTTGTGCAAAATAAAAATCCCACTCTTCCCATAAAGAAGGTGATAAAGCACACTTACCCATACTTGATTATCTCGCCTCAAATATTACCCAGATTTTTTTTACAAAGCAATAAACAAAAACAACAAAAATCTTATTCACAGGGAACGTAACAAAAAGCAATGCCTGAAAGTTTAGCATTAAAACAAACTGATTTCCTACTGTAAGAAAGACCCTTTTGAAAGACATTTTCTGAAGAAATGCATACCATAAAAGATAACCAACAGCTTTCAGAGAAACAAGATGCTAAGCATGTTGGTTAATTTTAACAATTAAACTATTATTTGAACAGATACATAAAAAATTACCTTTTCAATCCATAATAAAGCAACAAACTGCAGCCATGTATTGGAAACAGACACAGGTTACTTCGATTTATCAAATGTATGTATAATCAAATATATTATCAAAGTGCTGCAGCCTTATGAAAGAAAAATCATATAGCATTACATCAAACAGGAGATCCTATATTTGTCATTTAGAGTAAGAAGTATACAGCACATACAATTTCATTTCTATAGCACAGATACTGTGCAAGCTGCTCAGGATACTAAGCAAACTAACAAAATGTTCTACAGCAGAATGCAGGAGAACAAAAACAAAATTTAAGTAACCAAGGAAGTTAGGGAGCTTTCAATTTAAAGTGAGTTACATTTATATATTTATAAATGTATTGTACACTATTTTAACAGCATTTTCTTCTCTACAAAATAACCACTCACTTCTGCATTCTTGACCTCTTCTCTGATCCATCTTAACCTTCTCACTTTACTTTAACAATGTCCATGCCTCCAGCTACAATCCAAGGCTAAAACTACATACAGCAGAAGAAAAGGCTCCTTGGAAGACAGATGAGTTAGAGGGCACTACCTCAGCGGAGCAGACATTTTGTAAATTAGTTTCAGAGAACTGTCTAAAAGCAAGCAGGAGCATCTGTAAGCAGAGTTGGAAAAACTTTACGTGATGTGACCTGATCTACATTAGGCAAACAACTTCTTCCTTCATAGAGTCACTAGTGTCTCTCTTTTCTAAATAGTCGGCACTTTAAAAGAGACTTCAGTGGTTTGATTTGAATTGCACACAGAAATAAGAAAGCTCTTCCATATTTTCATGTTTAATTACAGGTACCGAAGACTCTAAACGGTACCTAATGATGGATGCAGACATACAGAAAAGAACTTCTCCAAGGCAACCATACTACACTAAACTTACCTGCCATTCAACTTCTTCAGCTTCTGTAGAATTTAACAAAATATCATCAAAATAAATCTTAACTTTAAAAAATCCATGTTAAACATCGTAGTTTTTTCTGTTTTCACAAATTTATAGTCTATTGTACTTGTGAAAAAAACTTCTCATTTAAATAAGCCTAAAGTGTAATAAAATTAATCATGTATTTTAGAAGATGAAGTTACCAAACTCATGCACTCACACATTTACCTATGCACTACAAGTTTCAGATGGAAAGCAAAATTCTCACCCATCCTTAGTTTGATCTGCCACTCCAGCCAACAGCTGCACTGTTTTAGGATTGTGATGCGGATCTGTATGAAGTCCTAGGTATTTTTGCACAAAATCCTCTGGGGTCATGTAATGCTCACCATCTTTCTCAACACTTGCATACTAGAGTAAAAATAAAAAACCAAAGCCACACAAACAAAAATTAATCCATTTAGGTGCTAATTATTGGTGATTACCAAATTAGTATCTTTACCGAATATAACTTAAAATGGTGCACAACTGTCTGCACATAACTGCTCTGAACTAGTTTTACACCACCAACAGTCAAATTTCCCTGTACGTAGGTATGTTCACATAATGACCAATATCTTCTAATTAAAATACAATTACATATTTCAGAAATTGCCAGGTAATTGCAAAAATTTATAAAACTTACAACCATGCTGTAGCATTCCATTTGCACTACACTGGAAAAATAGCACATAAATTTTCTTACAATTTCTAGTAGCAGATATCTTCTGTATAATTGTTCCTGATCTTTATTATAATTATTTTGGAAAATAGATATTATTTCTTTTCTCTTTTTGTGAGAAATAAATGTTCAGATTAATTTTTATCCTTAAACTGATATTTTTAAGGAAAAATTCATACACACAGGCAGTGCTTGCTTCAGCCTCTCGTGTATCTCTTCCACAGTACCAGCTCCTCACATCACCTCATCACCTCTCCTTCTTCCACGCTATAGCTGTGATGACAGCTGTTTGCAAGACTGCACTGTAAACCAGATTACTAAATTTATGGAGAATGAATATAAGAGTATTTCCACTAAAACAGGAACACAAAGCAGTGGACAGGAATCCCTTAATTCAGCACTGCTGCCAACATGACAGCACAACGAAAACTGTGGCTTCCTTGAATCAACTCTGAAAGGTTCTCTTCTCAGCTGTACACACAAGTGACTGAAAAATGCCTTACAAAGCACAATTTTCATGCGAGACATCAAATCCAAAGCAAATGTTATGTATGAAGGATCACCAAACATGCAAAATATGGAGCGTATCTTCAAGAATCACTGAAGTCAACTGTATGACAGCAGAGTGCATATTGAAGACAGCCAAAATCCAAACACCATCTTTGCTTCTCCAGACACTAATTTATCGGAGTTTATCATAAATAATAATTTATAATAATACCTTTCACAATAAAAACTGTTTGGGCAAAGTTTTGTTAAAAAAAATTTGAGATAAAAATAATTAACTGACAGATACATTGAGCTCCATATGAGAAGGTCATGGCATTTTGGAAGAGTTTGGCAGCAAGTCAATAAATTAAGGCCTAACAAAGTAGCTATGCATGTAAATACATTAGTCCTATGTTTTCACCATATAACTTAAGTCAGTAATCTTTTTGATCAAAATAAGCAATTTTAAATTACAACTTAATTTGAATGTAAAACATACCACATCAATTAAATCTATGTTTCTCTCGGTGTTGAACTCTGTTACTTTGTAACACAAAATTCTTAGCATGTATTTATACATTGTCTCAGGTAAGCACTTGATTAATTTCCATGAGACTTTTTTTTAAAACATCCTCACCTAAGATAAACATACAAACTCCCTACTCTAGTTTACAATCTGGTGCTAGATATCACCACACTTTCAGAAACAATGTTTTGGAAATTCCTTTTTGTTTCTTTCTCCACCTTGCTTGAACAGGTTACACTTTAATTCAACAGGCAGGGAATAATTCAACTATATTTTCCAAAGGCTGACTGTGTCTTGTCTAATAAAAAGAATGAAGGTTCACTAAGAAATCCGGTAACTGTTTTTCCATCTAACTCTTTTATCCTTCTGTGATAATTTGTTATGGAATTTGTTCTTTTATGAATGTTACTGAAGTCTGTGGCCAACAAACACCTAAGAGATCACTTATTTGATGGTGCACAGACATGGAATTTCAATGCCTGCATTTCATAGTTACAGAATTAAGAGAAATAACACATCTTTTTAATGCAAATCAAACTTTATATTTTTAATGGTTTGAAACAGTTAGAAGAAGAACACAGCACACTTCTGAAATTCTGAAGAGAAAGGTATATATCAAATATCCTTTAAGATACAACATAAACTGCATGGCCAGAGGGCACCTATCACATTAGAAGACGTGCATGAACAGAAGGAAATTTAAGTACACTCTCTGTGATTGAGGTGGATGGTGACAAGGCCTACAGTTCACATCTTCCCTTCTAACCATTTCCAAGGGAAGCCAAATTTAGGAAGGAATGCACGACCTTTAGCTGAAGCTCACAGAAGAGGCCAGCACTCTCAGCAAAGAGCACAACATATCTGACCCCTAGACATTTGCAATATTTCATAACAAGACTTTCTACAACTTAGTCCTGAAAAGAGTGATTCTCTTTTGTTTTAAAGCCTGAAACTAAGTTCAATTTCTAACCATCAAACAAAAATACAATTCCAAACTCAATTGTGATCAAATACAATGCAGAAGAAGTACAAACTCTTTTTCTATGCTTTTTTTTTTCCTTCAAAATCTCAGATACTCAAAGGGAGAGAGGACAGCTCTCATATTTTTCACTCCTCAGAGCACAAAACAATCCACAACTTCATTTGCATGTTTCTTTGAAGAAAATGAGACAGACATGGGGAAGACCAAAAAGCCATTTTTTAAAAACAGACTGTCTGCTTTTTAGGTCAATAAAACATGTACTGTCAGAAAGAAAATTTCAACATCCTGTTGTACAATGTTCTTCCTCTCCACTCTTCTCTGTATGACCACTATCAAGAACTTCAATTGCTTATTTCCAGAAGCAAGAACTTCTACTGACTGGATGTCAAGAATCATAAAGAGTTCACATTTACAACTGAATAGAGTATTTTGACACCTCATTTCACTTTTTTTCATTCAAATGTGCAAAAGCATCTCACAAAAAGTTGGAAAAAGGTGTCCTGGAATCACATTTTTATACTGTATTAATATATATTTTTAAAAATAGTATTTTCATGTTGCTAATTTTATTAACATACTCTACTGTAATCTTTATCTACAAAAGCTGAATGCCATGTCAATCAAAAATGAACCTGTAATGGAATATTTTTTACTAGAAACTCAATGCCGAGCTTCCACAGTTTGATGCCATCATTCTAAGTTTTTGCACTCCAGTAATGTTACAGTGTGATCCAGCATGCAAAAGAAAAGGCCACCAAAATTATGTTTGGGATATAACTCCTCTCTCTCAGGCAAAAAGGTCTCTCTGACTACTTATCATATATGGAAATTGTTAGATGGTATAGTAGAACCAGAAGATACATACAAAAAGTTAAATAATAGACTTTATTATTTACAGTATTAGCTCTAATTTTAGTCTTAATTTTTTAAATGAGAAAAGCTTCTTGAATATACTGTGTAACACTCAACATTAGGAGAAAAAAGATATTTTAGTCATTTTGAAATATCAGTGGCCCAACTATGGACCTAAAACATATTTCTCGTTCTTCTTATTCCATATGCCTGATTCAAACCTTATCATTAAAGTTTTAGGATTGACTGGATTTTCCTTTCTGATCACGCTTTACTGAAACTAAGGGAGCAGAGAAACCTTCATATTATTATTTATAAATGTTAATGCTAAGGCCCTGCAAAGGCTGATATTACAAAATATATAAATCTTGAGAATGTTAACTAAAATTAGTTTTAAGTTCTAAAAACATTGCCAGCAGTTCCATTTGTAAGAACACAAATAAATCCCAAGGACAAAACATACAGTCATGGAAGAAGAATTTTTTTGAATTCTGCAAAGGTGTATTTGAAAAAAAACAGTACTTGGTTATAAGTATTTGTTTTATAGAACACCAGAAAATAGTTCATAAAATTATTTTATATTATAATTTGGAAATGGTTATCACGATTTGTGCCAGCAGCAGTTTCTCCTCAATGGCTGACAGCCCCTTCAATACACTGTGCCTGCAAAGTGAACTTTTAAGTGTCCCACCAGCACGACACGCGTTTGATGCCATGCTAAATTGCTGGAAGGGAAAAACCAGAAGTCTGTCACTCAAATAACATCAGATCTTTTTACCTGCAAAAAAATACTTCGTAGTTCAGCAGGATCCGCTCTTTTGGTTGAATGCAGCTGTAAACACAAGCAAATTAATGCTTCGCTTAGCCGAGCTACTGTCAGAGCGCAGATAAAACCGGCCGCGCCGGCCAAAGGCGGCAATACGGGGTCCCCTGTCAGACCGACAGGCCCAACCTCAACCATGACCGCGCCGCGCTGCCGCGGGACGACACCGGGCTCCGCGCCGGTGACAGCTGTCAGCACCGGGCTGCCTGCGACAGGCGCGGCGCCCCGGCCCCACGGGACGACCACCACCGCCACCACCCCCCCGGGGACCCCGGCCCGCGCCCCCCGGGGCACTTCGGCGGGCGGGGGCAGCGCGGGCTGCGCTG
>VWZT01016356.1:16482-88102 GCA_013397055.1 Pachycephala philippinensis | reverse complement strand
GCCCCGCCCCGCCCCAGCCCCGGTAGCGCCGGGTGGGGGCCACGGCTGCCCCGCCGCGGCACCGGCGGCGCGGGTGTGGGTCCTTGCCGGGGGGTTGCTAGTAGCACCTCCACAGTGCAAAACTGAGGCTTTTTAAATGCTGCTGAATCTCATTTCTGGCGTAACAGATGCAGCCGTGCCCCTGAGGGTCAGCAAAGCTGTACCTGTTGGTTTCAAGTGCCGAAACTATTCATAGACTGAAGTTCTGGCAGCTTGGCTGCAAATTGGTTCTAGCTCCGTATTTCAAACATACAACCAGAGGGCCAAAATCTGGTTGGAATTCAGTAACTTCTGACAGGGTCTTATATGCACACATATGCTTTATACGCCAAAATTCATGCAGGTCACGGCGTTAAGAAAGGGTAAGTTTATACCTTGTTTCAACAGTTCAATCACAGTAAGTGCTCAAAAAATCTGACTTAAATAATACTGCATGTTTTGTCTTGCTGTGCTATTTCAAGGGCCCAACGAAGTGTCTTTTATTACATGCCACTGGAAAACATCGAGCAGATTCTGGTACTCCTCAAATAACACAGTGAGATATTAAACTACAATACAGTAGCTGGTAGTTTATAACGATGGTTATGAAACAATGACTCACTTAAGTTTAAAAAAAATTTCTCTGGAGTACAGCTTTTTTCAGTTACATGTCAACAAGAACTTTCTGCATATAAATTAGAGTTCACATACTACGTATATGCCTATGTGTCAGTTGACAGCAGGAAGAGTTTTGCTAGAAATCTGCCTATTTGGTAAGCATCTGACCACCCAAGCATCTTGTTCAACAAATCCATATATATATATATGCTAGTTGCAGTCTCATGGTTTAACCCCAGCCAGCAGCCAAGCCCCACGCAGTCACTCACTCTTTCCCCCACCAGCAGGATTGGCAAAAGAATTAGAAGGGTAAAAAGTAGAAAGCTCGTGGGTTGAGATACAAACAGTTCAATAGGGAAAGTGAAAGCCACGCATACAAGCAAAGCAAAACAAGGAATTAATTCCCTGCTTCCCATGGGCAGGAAAGTGTTCAGCCACCTGCTAGAGGGCAGGGCTTCATCACCTGTAGCCAAAGTGGAAGACAAACGCCATCACCCCAAACATCCTCTCCCNTCCCATGCAGCCCCTACATCCTTAACAGCATGGCAGTACAAAACAGAGAAAATGCCTTGGCTCTATGTAAGCCCTGCTCAGCAGTAACGAAAACATCTCTGTATTATCCACCCCGCGTTCAGCACAAATCACAGAATCACAGGATAAGCTGAGTTAGAAAGGACCCTCAAAGATCGAATCCAACACCCCCATACAAGCCACTGTGAAGAGTAATTCTACCCCAGCCCAAACCAGTACACAGAGTAACAATGTGTACCAAAATCCAGCCCTTTGGAAGAAAATGGCAGAAATCCCCATGGTTCTTCTCACAGTGGCTGTAGCACGCGGTTCAGCATACAGCTTTTTTTTTCTTTTTATTAATGACAAAGCTCCGGTTGTTTGCTCGGCTAAAGCGTAGCTGCGGCAATGAGCAACGAGGTCTGTGCGAGAAGAAGGAGCGGAGGCGGGCTCGGCCACCCTGAAGGTCGCTGCCGAGCCGGGGGAACGCTCGATCCGCCCCGCGCTCGGGCCCGGACGAGGCCGGCGGCACCGGGAACGCGACGCGCTCCGCCAGCGCGGGGCCGCCCCACGTGGAAGCACCACTGCGCATGCGCGCCAGCCAGCCCGCGTTCCGGGCGGAGCGGGGCGGAGCCGGCCACGCGAGCGAGCGCGAGGCTCCAGGCAGCGCTGGGCATGCGCGCGGGCTGCGCGCGCCGCACGGGACAGCCATTGGCTCCCCGCCGGGTTTCGGCGGCCGGAAGCGGAAGCGCTTGTGCGCGCGAGCCCATTTCCGGCGGGCGGGCGCGCGGGTTGGTTCGCTGTGCGCGGGGGACTCGGACATGGCGGGTGAGTCCCGGCCGGGCCCGGCCGCTCGGGGAGGGGGCGCTGTCGGTGCCTCGCTGCGAGGGGCAGTAGGACCTCGGGGGGAGCGCCGTGACCGGGGCGCGGGGCAGGGCAGGGGAGTATGAGCTCCGGGCCGACGGACCGCGGTGAGCGCGGGTGGACGGGGAATGGGGTGTGAGGGTGGGGAGCGCGGCTGCCTCTCTGCCCCCCGGCTCCCGTGGTCGTGCTGCTGCTGCCTGTCCTCGGGCTCACGGCCCCCGTGGTCTGGTAGTGCTAAACCAGAGTGTATCTCCTTGTCCGTGTCCACGAGTTTGCTGGGGGTGGACAGGGAATTAAAAACACGAAGATGTTTTTACTTAAAGTTTGCTGCTTAAAGTGAGATGTGGAAGAACTTTCTTACGATACTTTTAGAATAAAGGGGAGCTATGCTTTTAAAGCTTTTGGAACGTACCTGAAGTGAAACATGTCTTCTCTCCTGGGTTACGCTGTGGAAAACAGACTAAATATAGTTTGTGTGCATTTGTCTTCCACATCCGCTCTGGCTAAATAGCTGGCTAAATAATTGCTAGTGGTATACGTGCCACTGTAGTTCATGTACACCTGTGTATGAAAATGACTTAATGCAAACACTTGAAATGTCCTGACACGTTACTTAAATAACATGTTCGACTGAATTTGTGTTTTGTTACTTATATCTATAAATATACATTTAATTGGTAATACCTTTGAATACTTACTATTTTTACAGTAACTGCTTTAATTCTCAGAAACCAGAAGGAGATACTTGTATGCTTTCTAGTTCTTGTTTTTAGTTCCAGAAAACTGCATGAGATAGATCTCTTTATTCTCTGTATTGACATGTTGTGGCATATTGTAGCTTTTTTTAATCTTTCTTGTTCGGTGGTTTTGTGTTGTGTGTTTTTTCTTGGTTTATTACCCTTTTTCTAATATATTTTTTTGCTAATAGTGACAGATTGAACTCCTCTTAACTCTTAAAAAACCCTTTTTTTTTTCCAGGACTTACTGCTATGGAGAAGAAGCTGGCTGAATACAAGTGTAATACAAATGAAGCAATTCAGCTGAAGCTAGGTAATACCACTTTTTACATATTGTACAGGTGATACTGAAGTATTTTAGTACCTTGCTATGAAATATATACATGTGTACATCTGTGTCAATTTCTCAGTTCTAGTCTAATTAATTATTTGATATTCTTAGATCAAAATAACATGCATCTAAATTGTACAGGATGCCTTGATTTCATTTATATGCCACCCTAACATGGTTTCTTAGTTGAAGTTGTCTGACTAGTGGAAACATGCGTGAACAGCTAGCAGGGTATCTGTGGATGAACAAATGGAAGATGGTGATTTGGTCATGCTCTTTTTTTTTTTCTCAGTTCGCTTTCCTGAGGATTTGGAGGATGACAACACGACATTTAATCCAGAGTATAGCCATCAAGTGTTTGGAGATGAGTAAGTTAAAGTTTCCAGATTCAAATTAATAGGTCCTGAAGAGGAAAGATGCTTCCAAATCATTAAAAAACGAGAAATCATGCTAATATCAAGTGCAGGGGAAGAAGTGCTGCCCTGGTGCTGCTGCTACACTCGCTGATCCAGGCCAGGATGCCATTGGCCTTTGTGGCCACCTGGGCACACACTGGCTCATGTTCAGTCAGTTGTCGACCAGCACCGCCAGCTCCTTTTCCACTGGGCTGCTTTCCAGCTGCTCTTCCCCAAGTCTGTTACCTGTCATTGTGACCCAAGTCCAGCAGATCGACACTCCTGTCCAGCCTAGTGTTGTCTGCAGTCTGGCTTAGAGAGCATTCAGATCACTGATAAAGACATTAAACAGGATTATCCCCAGCACTGAGCCCTGGGGAACACCACAGGGGAATGAATAGCTGCCTGCTGGATTTAACTCCATTCCCCACTGCTCTTTGGGCACAGCCATCCAGACAGTGAACAGTACACCTGTCCAGGCCATGAGCAGCCAGTTTCTCCAAGAGAATGCTGGTATCAAAGTCTCTCCTAAAGTGCAGGTAGAAAAGTATTGTTTCTTTTATTTTGAGTATACTGAATTAATTAGTGCTGAAGTGTCATTTATTATTTTCAGTAGAGTGATATTCAACAACCTGGCCATAGTTTAAAAAAACCCAACAACAAAAAAAACTACTGAGGAAAATTCAGCTGCATGTTTCTGTGGACTTCTTTAAGTAGTTATGTTTCTTAATTTCAATTTCCTTTTGAAAGCATTCTAAGTAATCCAGTTAGGATAAACTACCTATATGAAATGTAATAAATTACTTACACTATTACACATCAACTGCAGCTATCATTGACAATAATTATAATTTTAGTAATCAGAGAACTCTCCAATCTGTTAGTATAGCTAACAGGCAAATTCTTGTTCTGGCGCTTTAAAATTTTAAATTATGAATGTACTACCACAGAAGAAAAATCCCAGTTAAAAAAAGTTTTAGCTATGCTTTAAAATAACAAAAAAATTGGCCTGTTTCTTTGTGAACATTACTATTTTATGCAGTTTTTTTTATAAAAGAAATTCTCTATTTATCATAAGAGTATAGGATTTGTGTTCAGGCAACTTGTATTTTCAAAGTGTAAAAAAGGCTTTTGTATTCTATACTTTTTTTGCATATATTAATTTCTGGTTAGATTGGATAACTAAATAGAAACTGTCAACTAAAAGCTGTCTACATATTGCTACACCTGGTTATCTGTGCTTCGTACACTATAAATGGAAGTAGTTTATTGCAAAATACTGTACTACACTGCAAAGTAATTTTTAATAAATGCTAGTGATCAATTAATGTGAATAACTGTTAATGAGTTAAAGCTATTGAAAAAGCATAAACACAGTATTAGCTGGTTTGGGTGTTCTCTCCTGAGCTGTCACAGTAAGGACACAGTCACTGCCTTATTGAGTTCAGAATATTTCCATTAGAGGAGCAAAACAGTACAAGCAGTGTGAGGCATTATCTCTGTCTAGATAGTGCACATCCAGTTGGATTCCCTTTTCCTATTAGGAAGCTTACTTTACCTTACTGGGAAAGATTATGTGAATGTCACATGAAATGAAACCACTGTGATGTGAATGTTTTATTATGTAAGAGTTCCTGGTTGTTATTTTCTCCTTTCTCAGTGAAGTTGCTTTTGGCTACAAGGGGCTGAAGATCCTCTTGTATTATATTGCTGGAAACCTGTCAACGCTCTTCCGCATTGAATACACATCGAAAGTAAATGAGAAGTTTGACTGTGTGGAGGTAAGTGCAGGTCTGCTTCTGTCTTTAACGGAACCTTGAGAAGGTTTACTTTGCTATGGACAGGAGTTCTAGGTTTAATAATTGCCCACCTAAACATGATCTACATTAAAAGCAAGCAAACAGAACTTCCTTTTGCTAAGCTAACAAAAAGCCTTGAGCTTCTTCGACAGATTTACCATTCTCTGACTACAGTACAATCAAAATTGTGTCAAACAGAACAGTCAGATGTGAGGTGCTGATACTAAAGCCAGTTCCACAAAATAAACCTCAACTTGGCACATCTGTATTTTCATATTAACTTTGACCAGGAGGAGGACTAGCATTGGTGGAGTTTATGATGGAGAGAATTCAGTGAGAAGGAGGTTTCTGTAAGCACTTCATGAGATAGTATGCTTGACTGTGTCTCTCTACATTCAGAGAACAAGTGAGGCAGAAAAGAGATTGTGAAGTTCTCCATGGGTATCATGTATGCTTTACATCTTACTTAAAGGAATGTGATAATACAGTTACCTGCAGGGTTTTTGTTTGGTTGGTTTTTCTTTTTCCTGCAAGCTTATAGAATACTTGTAGAAAAGCTTTTTTTATTCCTCTCCTACTGTCTGTATGCTCTCTGAATATGACTTCAGGCTGTATTTAAGTTACTAATTTCACATTCATTGGAGTTTATTTAAATAACTGCAAGGAAAGGCCTGTTGTAAAAGGAGAAATACATTGGAACTACTTCATTAAATTAATTTTAAAGATTTGTCCTTCCTTGTTCTGAATATATTCCATTCAATAGGCTAAGATTCTGGACATGTCTGAAATACTTTGGAGGCTAGAGCAACATGTCTCAGGAGTGAAAGGTCATGCTCTTCAATTTTACGAAGGTTTTTTTGGAAATAAGGAAAAAAAGGAAAGGCTGTTGGCAATGTAGTAAACATATTAAAATCAAATGGTCCAACCTTTCACCGGTATAATTTCAAAATAGTCAGAACAGGAATCTGCACTGTAGCAGCCTTTACTTCATCTATTTTCTGTACAAATGGCAAACCCAATTTACTTATCTGAAGATTTAAACAAAGTCTGTCTTGCCCTATGCACACTGCAACTTTTTTGATTTCTTGGAATGGTTGCTTTTTTCAAGCCCTGTTTCCTATACTGAATTTTTCCTCCAATTCCTTAAGAGATTGAGATGGGGACAAAAAAGATCTTTTTGAGCAACACTTCTGTATGCTTTCCAGAGCATTTACATGCCTTGACTGAAGGAGAAGGATGCAGTTGCTTACCCTGTGCTTCCCTTAGTGTTACTAGCACTGTACATTCAAATAGGCTGCTCATATTGCTATATCTAAACATATGTGGAAAAAAAGATCCGGCTGTAGTCAGTCTTTTTCTGCATTTGTATTTACAGTTTAACCGCCCTAAGATATGCATTTGCAGAGGTTGAAACATAAGCTGTCATTACAGCAGGATGTTGATTTGAATGGATATTAACATTTATTTCTCTAAGTTAACTGTTTGCTGATCTCTCCTCCCTGATGATAATTATACTAAGATGCAGACTATCTGCCACACGTGGCAGATAATCTTGTGCTGTGAATAGATGGCGTTTAGGAAAGGACAGCAGTTTCTGCCTTTACCATAACTGGTTACAAGTAAGTTGGTGTTAGTGCTCCATGAAGTTATTCACAGTTTAGGATTTTGTATCCAAATACCCATACAAGCCTGTACAACAGCAGGTGGTTTTATTCTGTAATATTAAGTTTGGTTTCATTCTCTCCAAAGCAGCTGCTACCATCCCTGCTAGGGTCTGACAGAAATATTCATCCCAATACCACTATTTTTTTTTTTCTCCAAGATCTTTTTGAACATGAGGAAGTGATACAATCCTGAAATGTCAAAAGGCAGAACTCCAGTCATATTTATGCATCTTAACATGGTTTAGGTCCATCTTTAAGGAGATGATATTATTGGGGAAGGCTCAGCAAAGTATGATCATGTTTTGAACGGAAGTTGGCACTTCATTTAGTGAAAGTAGACAGAAGTTGATTCTTTCAAATAACTGAAGAGAAACTGCTTTCTTCCAGTGTAAATATTAATTGCAATGACCTCTGAATTGCTTGCTGCTTTGAGATTTGCAGCTGTTCCAGTATCTTCCTTTTCATCTGCATTTTATGATGGGGTAGGGGTAAAGTATTTCACTAAACTCTACAGCTTGCTTTGCAGCTAGTCTAAACATTTGCTTTATACAAAAGTTAATTTAAAAGTATTGTTTCAATGTTTGGCACTTTCTTAATGTAATACTGCTGATCACTCTATTGCTCCCTGCTGAAATACATGCATACAATTTTTGGAGAAATTTAACTTTCAAGTATGCTTCTATAGTTATTTTAAATTAAGTCACTTTGAAACAGCATCTACATGCTATGCAAATGTCATAGCTGCCTACTAGTACAAGAATAATTTCTGTATTAAAACTATCTGGAGTCAAATGTTATGTACAAAGAGACATTGCCCACTTAAGCAGTCCTACTGCAAATCAAGTGTAGTTAGAAGCCTATATCGAATTTATTGTCATCACCTCACATGATTCCGAATGGGAAGGTAATACATTACAGGCAGCACTTCCATGAACCATAAGCTCAACAACTCATGGCTGGCTTAATTCAGGTTTTTGCATGCTTTATTGTAAGTGGCTCTGCCTATGTTAAACATTGCTGTAGTAGTCAACAGGATTGTTTTTCTGCAGAGAAACTTGTGTGCATCCATATGAGTGTCTTGCTCTGATAAAATAAATTAACCTTTCACCAATATCAAAGAAATTAACAAGGGAAGGCAGTAAACACATTTTGGTAGCTCTTTGGATTATGGGCACTTCAGAGAGAAGTGTTTGAAAATGAATGTTTCCATTAAAAAGTACAGGTATTAATGAAATAAATTCTTTTTTATGTGGTTGATATATTGAGATTGCAGTATTCCAGGTCTTATTAACTGAAAATTGCATGGCTTAAACTTCTGCCGCTGCTCAAACTGAGAATTCTGGGCTTTTCTCTCTAAGAAGGAGAGATGCTTTTAACCCTAAAAGTAATTGAAGACTATGGTTTCTTGTGTCAGACCCCATCCCAAGGGGAGAGAATTTTTAGGAGGCAATAGGTGAAAATATGCTGTGGTCATATAGAACCAAGAGGTATTAGCCAGTGCTTTATTTGCTAAGCTGCTGTCATGTTTTAATTCCTTCTATTGTATTGAAAACAAGACTTTTCTGTGGTGGCAGCCAGTGATGGATCTGTTACCTTACAGCCTTTGAGCAGGTCACAGTTCGGCTTCCTTCTCACCACTAATGAAGAAACTTAAAAATGTGAGGGGAAGCAAAATTACTTAAACGTTATGTATGTAGTACTTCCTACTGTACATTCACCCTTTTTGGATGTCATCCACATAGTCTGAGTTATTGTACTGTTGCTTGGAAATACTGTTTTAATTCTACATTATTTTTACATGCTTATTCAGCTATAAAAATGGAAGTCGCTATGGATTCTTAGTTGTGGTTTCCTACAGCTCTGTCAGTAGTGCAGACTTAAGATCTATGTAAACAATGCATTTGCACAATTTAAAAAAAAATTGTGTTTCATATAAATACCGTTTTTAATGTAGTTCATTGATTCCGAAGTGGCTGGTTTGGTGTAATGCCCTTAAATCAGTAAGTGTAAAGAAAACGTGTTTTAGCTAATATTGGTTTATGAAGAATAGTGAAGGCTCCAACAAATTATCTTTGTTTTGAGAATGAAATGATTGTAAAGATTGTACATGTTTTAACGGAGTTCCTACACCAGGTACTGTAGAGCTGTATTTTAACTGCTTAATAGCTCTCTCTCCAAATATAAATATAAATGTTGGTAGTACCAAAGCATTAAGAATAAAACTTGTTTGTGCTGAACTAAATCTATCCTTCTCTACACTAAAAATGTAACTGAATGATAAAGTGCTATTCATTTGCAGGTGCATTGCTTCTGCTTAAGGGCTCATGGTTGAAAGGACAGGAATTAGTAGCATGTTGTATTAGCCTTTTGTAGTGTATTTTGTTCTAAGCATCTTAATTTCCCTGTTTTGAATGCTAAGTAGCAAGGGTCTTGGTTTTGAACTAATACCCATCATGCATGTAAACGGTGTGAAAGAGCTGCTTAGTAAGTTAACACAAAGTGTTCTTGTGTCCGTCCTTGTGGAAATAGATACAATACAAACATTACAGCTGAACTCACGGCAAACTCCATTAAGTAAAAACCTGGATTCATTGTCCAGAAGAAAGTTTGAATTGAATGTAAGCTCATTTTGTTGAATGTAATGTCAGGCTTTTAGGGGTTGTATTGAGGAGTATGGTTTTGTTAAGTTGAGACCAATTCATTAAGTTTTATTGCCTGGTGAGAAGCAGTAATACGTTATTGTGAAGCTTCATCAAATATTCATGGTTAAAAAGAAGTAGTAAATGTATTCAATCAAGTGGTCTTTTGGGGGTCTGAAAAGGATTATGAAGTCTGCTCAGCTGATAGTCTCTAACTTTGGTTATCTGAAAAGAGTAATCTCTGAATTAAATTTTGGTGTCAGAATAATTTGTCTTCCACAGTATGTTAGACTACAGGTCAGATTTGCTGACAGTATTCATAAGTTGTACTGTTTTATGTCAAACTTTGTTTTCAAAACTTTCTTTTATTAGAATGTGGGATGTGGTTGTCTGAGTTTGTACTGTGTTTTGCAGCTGATTCTATAGACAGGCATTTCAAGCAGGGGCCGTAAGAATGCAAGAGTGTGCTAGCTGTCACTTTCCTGTTTGGGAGCTACTGGTTTTGATCTTTGTCCCTTTTTCTCCGCTTAGTTCTGCATCACCTAATACCTCTTGTAAGCTGCTTGTTTGGGAACCTGAGTTCTACAAGGCTGTGTAGCATAGCATAGTCTTGGTGAATTGCTATCTGGAAAGTCTTGGCTTCTGAACATGCTGCACTTAGAGAATAGCTATCAACGCTCTTAGTCAAACTTGGACAAATATACAATCTCTAAATACAAAAATGTTCATGAAGTTAGGCTGTAACCAAGAGCCTTTTGATGCTTACAACGGCTGGATTGTGACATTTCTGATCTCATCAGAGCAGCTCCTTTACTTGCTGGAAGATCACTAATGAACAACAAGAATGCTTGCTTTTTCTTCCCTTTTTTTTTTTAATTACTGGTAGATATAGTATGTCTCATATATTCATTTCTTAAGCACAACAGTGACATCAATGCTGTCTTTTTCTAATCTTCCACCGATCCTTTCCGTTTTTGTAATCTCCAGGCAGATGATGTTGAAAGTAAAATTAGAGAAATCATTCCGCCTGGTTTTTGCACAAACACAGATGACTTCGTGTCTCTGCTGGAGAAGGAGGTCAACTTCAAGCCCTTTGGAATGCTGCTACACACATATTCTATCCATAATGAGGAAGCTGGTGAAGATATAACATATCAGATATACAAGGTATGAAAAATTAAGTTAAACTTCTGATTTTGAGCAACCATATTCAATTTTATTTTGCAGAGATGCACCTTCTGTAGTGATACAACTATAGCGTATAAATACTATAAATTGTACCCATTTATTAATCATTAACATGCTTTTTTTAGGTCAGAGAACTTAATTAGGTTTTGCATATTTTTTTCCTTTTGCATCTGTGATAGGTTTCACCTGACTTCTCCTGGCTTTTTCCCTAGGCTGACATGACATGTCCAGGCTTTCGAGAATATCATGAAAGGCTTCAGACGTTCTTGATGTGGTTTATTGAAACTGCTAGCTTTATTGATGTAGACGATGAAAGATGGAACTACTTTCTAGTGTAAGTACAGTTCTAAAGCAACAGTGGACCTTATTACCTCCACAAAGCCTGCATTTTAATTGTGGCTGGCCAATTATTGGAGCAGTATAATGATATTTTTCCCAGGAAAGAAAAACCATTGTTTGTGAGGCTTGAGTTTTCCTCCATTATGCTTTGGGAAAGCTTGAGAATAGAGCTGAATTAAATGCTGTTGTCCGTTAGAGCCCTGAATGTAGGCTTAAACAGTAAAATGAGCTTTGCCTGTGTTTTCTTTTACTTGCCACCTATTCATCTTTATAATAGGCAAGTGCACTGAAGTGCTGTAAAGAGGTCTGATTTATCCAAGTTGCTGCACACCAATTAAGTGAATTGTACATTCAGAACATAGCAGGTGTACCCATTGGGCCCTCACAGAGTAGCTTGCTGACACTGAAAATTCAGTTGGAGAATGGAAAAGAAAATGGACACTGCATGGGAGCGCGACTGTAATTGACCTGCTTGGCTTTCTGTTTTATCTGCAGATTTGAGAAGTATAATAAGGATGGAGCGACGCTCTTTGCGACCGTAGGCTACATGACAGTCTATAATTACTATGTGTACCCAGACAAAACCCGGCCACGTGTAAGGTAATTGGCGGTGTAACTCGTGCCTTGCCTTTTATTTCAGAAGAGGGAACTGCTGAAGTTCCCAATACTTGTTTATAATAGTGTTGATTTGTTTAAAAAAATCCCCATTATTAGCTGTCTATGCACTGATTTATTTCATTGTTTCCTTCTTGAAGCAGAGGGAATCTCAAACAAGTTTTGAATATTTAACAATTTTAAGATTCCGTTAAAAATTACATTTTAACATGAAGACTGCATGTACCTTAATCTAAAAATGAAATGCCATTTTGTTTTTAAGACTTCACATTACGTTTGCAAATGCTTGCATTTGAACTGAAAATGCATTCCTTTGTCTGTAGCCAGATGCTGATCTTGCCACCATTCCAAGGAGAAGGCCATGGTGCTCAGCTGCTTGAAACAGTTCATAGATACTATATGTCTTCTCCTACAGTACTTGATATAACAGGTTTGTGTTAAATTTTTAATAAGCGGCTTTCACAGGTTGTTAGCCCACAAGTTAACTTTATGTTCATTTGTCTGAATTTAAAGCCTTTTGAAGATTTAGCTTCTGCTCAGTTCAGGATTAATAGTACCCTGGTTTACAGAAGTGTATATAATATAGCTTCTTAAATACTTTACTCAGAGAACAGCACACCAGGAAAATTCAGTCCCTAGCATGAATGGATTACCAGCTAATTAACTATTTTATTGTGAGATACACAGCTGAGTTTGCCAAGAGATCAAGCTTTGTCAAATTCCTTGTTCAACTTACCCCTATTAGCCAAAACTCAGACTTGAGGGGGGACACAACACACCTAACTAAAACAGCAGATTAATATTAGTGTGCAAGCTGAAATTTTACAGACAGTAAAAGTCTGTAGAGAACTTGTGCTCTAGGAACACATATTGCTGGCTGAAGGTATCCATGATACTAGATGCGTGTGCACAAATATCTAAAAATAAAAGATTGTGGAAATGGAACATAAAGGGTCCATGTGCGTAACAAAAATAACATTAAAAATTGCCACAAGCATGACATCAGTCCTGTGGTTTCAAGTCTAGTATAGGAGGAAATGCAGTTCAAACACGTTGACCATTCAATTCTATGTGTAGTCTCATCTTGGTTAGAAATAACTGTCCATTCTAATTAAAACCCAACAGACCACTTGCTTTCATAATGCGTTGTTGCAGGATCATCGTAAAGTAATCCACCTCATAATTTCAATCCAGCTTGTGGAACCTAAGAAAGTATAACATAGTTTATGCAACAGGAACTCATGTGCATCATGCGTTTACTTTTTCCTTTTAATAGTACAAACCTTTACATAGCTTTTATAATTGAGGATGAACAAAGTCTTAACATGGTACTGCATAAATCCTATGACATGTTCATGGCTCAGTGCCTTAAGTGCAGGTTTGTAGCAAACAGTAAATGTGTGCTGAAATAGGGTTCAATTTTTTTATGGAATGAAGCTGGAGAAAATTTGAGTGCTATGTAGAATATTGCAAGCTGTGAAAGTTAAGGCTCTTGCAAAATTATGTATTGTCTTTTTTGAGGGGGACATCTGGCTTGGACAATCTTAATATGGCCAGGATATTTAGTTACATATAATCTAAAATTGTGAAATAAAGCCTTTAACGTTTCTGGAAAGAGGAAATGAAGATCTAGTTAATCTCTTTGAAGAAGCTAATGATTTACTAATTAAAATTACTTCTGAGTTTCACATTTGCAACAATTATTTTGTTCAGCTTGAACCTTGTCATCCTGACACAAGCAAAAAATATACTGATAGTGCTTACTGGACAGAAACTGCCTCATTCTTCTTTTAACTAATCTGAGTGCAAAAGAATGAATCAATTTACTTTAGTGCACTTCTCCAATCTCTTCTGCAGAATAAATGCTATAAGGTTTGCCATGCAAGATTAGGCCACTCATGCATAATACATTTTAACCCAACCCAGAAAAATAAATTGTTAGTTGTGTGGTGCCACATATATCCCAGTCCTTGTTGGTAACTTTGTTTTTGCTTTTGATCATCCTAAAACTGCAGATTTTAACTGTTTACAGTGTACCTCAAAACTAAAGGAAAACACAGTTGGGATATAACCTGGTTAGCAATAAACTCCACAGTGCTAGCTCCCAGAAAAATGAGTGTTGAAAAGGAAGCATGGCCCTGCCACTTGTTTGTAGTGTCTAAAACAAGGAAAAAGAAATATATTCACAATGTTGAACATATTTTCCTTCTGTGTTAAATAGTTGCATATGGCCTCATGTTGATGTTAACTGAGGCTAGTTCTCAATTTCAGTGGGTTTTTTCTAAAGCAACAGTTTTGATAGCTATGATGTTTTTAAGTAATTTGAAATCCTGATCAGCTTTTGCTTAGATCATTTCAGCCTTTTAATTTTGGATAATCTTGTCCTTTGGGTCCTTGTACCTTTTCCTGCCTTCCTTGCTAACAAAGACTAACTCCTGGTCAATACATGTCTTCAGCTAGTTAACTTGTATACAGTAGGGTGTTTTCACCAGCCTTTTCCCGCATTTTCCCTTTTGTTTGTGTTTAGTAGTTCTACCACTCTGTCAAATATAGAATAGCTTAAAGATACAAGAAAAAGGGTTTACAGACTAGGCTTCTTTTCCCAATGAATTAAATGGGTTTAAACAAGTCAGTTTCATAATACTGTACAGCACAGCATACACGAAATATTGGAGGTTGCTCTTTCTGTCACCTGTTTGATGTCTACTATCAAACATCTAAACCTGTGATAACAGTGCTTACAATTAAGCACAGTTGTTTATATACTGATGAATACTGCATCTGCTGTTGTTTTCTGTAGTTTTTTGTAATTACATATCAGAGATGAGAAAACAAATAATGCTGATAAGCTTTTTTTATTCTTTCTAGCTGAAGATCCATCTGAGAACTATGTGAAGCTTAGAGACTTTGTTCTTGTAAAGCTCTGTCAAGATTTGCTTTGCTTTTCCCCAGTAAAGTTAATGCAAGGTTTCAGTCAAGAAATGGTGACGGAAGCTCAACAGAAATTGAAAATAAATAAGGTATTAAATCAGTGTAGTTGTAGTTGGACATATTCTTATCAAACTAATACAATACAATTTAAACTTAGAGATGGAGACATGGAATTTACACACTGAGGCTTATTTTGACAGGTTTTAAGGACGTATCTGGAGATACATGGCTCATGGTTTTAGACAAATGCCTTCTTTACCTACAAATTCTGTTGTAATAGAATTTGACATGGTTTTGATTTCTTTCAAGAGTATTTGTGCAAATAAGTGTTGCTTTGGGAATGCAGAATGCTAGTGCCAAACAACCTACTAATGCAACTCTAAATACTTGGAGTAAAGAGTTAAATTGAACAATTAAATTTGCTGGTAATGTTAAGTTATTAAACTAATTTTTGAGTATGGTAGTGAAATAGCAGAGTTGCTTAATTAAAAATGTATCTGAATGTGGTTTACTGAAGACTTTAAACGTTGAGGGATGGGGACTGTGAAACCATATTTAGATGTGTTCGTGAAAATGGTGTAGCTTATATAAGGAAATTGCATCTGCAGCCTTCTGTATTTTACACCTGGAAGGATAAATAAGTTTTGTTTGGTTTTTTAACAATATATGAACACGTGCCAGTGTAGCAAACAAACCACTTTATTTTTATTCTGTTGTTCAGCAAAAAAATACTTGGTCTTGAATTCTGTTTTCATACAGATGCAACAGTTAATACTAATATAGTATCAACATAATTTTTTTTCCTCCCTAGACATCGTACTTTCTGGTCCTGATACAAAAAGCACTTCAGCTTTTCCATTTACTGTTTAATTTTCTTCCCTAGTAAACAGAAGACTTTAAATATTGTTGTTTTGTTTTCATATTTAGAACTTTCAGGGGGCCTTGTGAAGGGCAGTAGATATATGTGGATTATTAAAATTAACAAAGTGGATACTGATTGGTATTGCTTAATGTCACTCTAGTTCCAGTTCTTGTTCTTAGAAGTGTGTTTGGTCTCTGGCTTCTGGACTTTCTGCTGTTCACTTAGAGCAAGTCCTTGAAGCACCTCTGCAGCTGGTGCAACACTTGAGAGATCAGACACTGGCTGCATGGAAGAAAATGGTTTTGAAGTGAAAAAAAAAAAAAGGTTATTCACTGAACCCACCAGATAGGAGGACAGATTTGTCCATGCCCCTGTCTTCTGATAAGATGAAGAATTACTCTAATATTTCAGTATTTCTCCACTTGGACTTCTGTTTAGTGACCTCTTTATTCAGATGTGGTTTTTATTCTCCTTTCTGTTCATTAGCAACACACAAGACGAGTTTATGAAATTCTCCGATTGCGTGCAACAAATATGGGTGATGCAGAACAGTCCAGAAGCTATCGGTTGGATGTTAAAAGAAGACTGATTGGGCCCTATAAGGTGTATACGACTTAAGTATCATTTAATATTTATTTCAAGGCTAATTATACTTGATTTTACTTTCATTTCCATAAATGTACTTGCTGCCAATTTTGTTGCCAATCAACCACCATTACTTATGCAGTGTTCAACTGACATATATACAGATGCAGAGGACATTCGTACATAGCAGCACTGAAGATCCTGTGTTTGGCTCCTGACTGTTTCCTGCTCAGCTCCAGCAGGAGGTTACTATTAAGCTTATTCTATCTAGCTACCAGTGGCATTATGCCCAGGTAGGTTTAAGGGGGAAAAATGGTCAGTTTCCTGAAGAGGTTAAAAACATCTTAAATAGACAAGCCAGAAATTTGAAGAGAGGTAAAGTTTACACTGCAGGTATAGTTTAGAATGCTGTTCTAATTGTTTGCTAGGTCTTAAGAAAACAGCTTGCTAGAAGTAATCAAGTCACATCAACATAGAACTCCATGCGGATGGAATGTAAAATAATACTGACAGTAAAATTCAAGCAAGTACTAAACTTAGCACCAAGTAATTTTCTTAGTTTCTATTAATTATGCATCCTAGGATTTTCAATGTTGTTGGTCTGTATTGCATAAACTGACCCTTTGAGATACAGATTTTAAAAATTATATCCTAGTGGCTAATGTCATCAGTCTTTGTATCAAGAGTCAGAAAGGCCACAAATAAATCTAGGTTTATTGCTGTAACTAGCATGTTAGCTACCGTTGTCAATTAAGTACTTGCCAAGCAACCCAAAATCCTTTATATAAAGGTACACAGAGTACGAGGAGTACCTCGATTAGCTTGAAAGCCTTCCTAAAGCAGCAGTTATCCTGTTACACCAAAATAACAAAAATTTGCTTGTAGTCAGGTTGGGCTTACAGGGGCTGTTAGTAGAAATGAGAGGCCCGCATTGTATTAAATACCTATCTGATCTGGTGATAACTTCACTTCATGCTGAGTGGCAAGACCTTAATTGAGCCACGCTCTCTTTCACGAGTATCGTCTCGTATGCTAAATTTCACCCAGTGTCCACTACAAATAAAGTGATTTTTCAGTAACTGTTTTCCATGACTATTACATGATTTCAATTCACTCACACAACACTGACGTCCTGTAGCCAAAATCCAAAATTCCATAAGCAGCTTCAAGTCTAGTGCTTCTAGCAGGTGTTTCCACTTCAGTCTTTGCACACAATAAGTGCGTGGATAATGAATGGATTTTGTATTGCTAAATATGCAATATTGCTACTTTAGAACATTGCATTTTTAGTTTTTTTGTTATTTCAATGTGGATTCAAAAGAATCCTTAAAGCAACCAACACCTTTTTTCCCAGATCTTAAATTTCATGTTCTGAAATAGTCATCTTGTTTATGGTAGTTCTACCTAGTAAATAGCTTACTCATACACTCATTTTAAACAATTTCCATTAAATTTTAGTCAGTGCTGTTTTCAAAAACTTTCCAGAAATATAATGAAACTAACTTTTAATATAGAGAGGGTAATTTTGAGGGGGGAACCAAACTTCATAAACATATAATCAGGAATATTACTGCATACTCTGATTGTGGTATCATTTTATTACATAAAGTGTTGGATAGCTTCATTTGAACAGTGTTGTACAGATGTAGAATAATTCTAAGTTGACACTACCTTAGTTTAATAAAAAGGGTATTCCATCTTAGAATTATTTCCTGGCTAACAGTAGCAGTGAAAAAAACTATACGCAGAAACCTCAGGGGAAAAACATGTAATACATCTATACCCCTTGAAGTGGTTACATTAGCAAGGAGGTGGTTGCTAAAGATACTGAGACCTTTATGGATGCGGCATCACTAGATTGCAATGACTGATGCAAAAGGATGTGTTGCTCTCTGTATAAGTAGTACTTACACAGGAAATAAAAGATTTGGTGTATCAGTGAACAGAGCATCACTCTAAGGTGAGCAGCCTGTGAAATTTCAGTTTCACTGTGGCTTCTCCATTTCTGACAAACTCTGCTATTTGTTAGTGAACTGTGCTGGTAGACATGTCTCCTTGATCATGTCTTTGTTCTCCATGTCGTCCCTGTTGGAAGTAAATACCACTGCTGGGCTGCTTTTCTTAATTGTAATACTTTGTGTACTACTTGAAGAGAATTTTCTGCCCAGCCCAACCACTTGCTCCCAAAGAATCCTCTTGAAACTGGTAAAATGTTACTGATGGCAGTTTTCAGAATCTTGTGTACCTGGATATGCTTGTAGTATATTTGGCGGGGAAATGGATATTGAAACAACTGGTTACCTGAAACATGCAAAGAGAGTTTGCTTTTTAGCAGGAACCTGGAGCTTAAAGATGGCCTAATGCTACAGTATCAGATGTAGTGTGCATTTAAAAGCTGGCACCCTTGTTTCAGAGCTAATGTTTATAACCTAAACAGATACTCCTGTTAATTAGGCAGACTTTGAATTAATTCTAGAATAAAGTTTTAATTGTTCTAGTGACAGAAGCTTGGCTAGAAGGTACTTATCTCTATTTTCATTTGGGCAGCTCATCATATGGTTTGAGTATCTTACTGATTTTGACTACCGAGAGCTAATGTGAATCTAAAATTTAAACATCTATGCTGCTTTTCACATCCTTTCAACAAGGAAAGGTTTCTTGATTACTGGCCAGAAATGTGCCTGAAGGCCTCATCAGGATTTAAGTACAGAACCTCCTTTTCTGAACTGAACTTTGCCTATCTGTGGAATCTTTGGGAGATTATAAATGTTTTTCTGGTCTTACTCATTTACAGTTTACTGTAGTTTCCACTCCTCCTTCCTGACCCTCAGCATCAATCACAAAGAAAACAAATACTCCTTTGAGAGATAAGTGTAAATTAGAGCACAGAAGGGCTTTGATTTTGAGACTGTTAGAAATAGAATAATTTGGTGAAATTCTGTTGTTTTAATACATTCTGATTCCCTAGGTATTGCAGAGGTTTATTGGTAAGATAACAGGCATACATAATGCTTTTTTTTTAAAATGAAATGTTGAATGATAGTCTGCTTTTACAAAGCAGAAGACTGAAGAATGAATAGTTCCTGAAGAACTGAGTAGTTCAGAAATAAGTATCAGTTGTATAAAAGTATATCTGGTAAAGAAAATAGAAAAGTATTTTGAGGTAGTTTTAAGAAACAGGTAAAAATCACATGTGACAGAGCAAGGACAATTCATCATCTTCTGTATGAATACGTTTATGCTTATAAATAATCTTACTGCATTTCAGTGCTGTTACTGCTAGTCCCTGGTAACTTGAATAATTTGTAAGAATTTGTGAAACTTTTCTGTGTACTGGAGGCTTAAAATTAATTTTTGATAGTCAGTTATAGGGAAATCAGTTGGCTGAACAGTCACGTAATGGGACACCAGTGTAATTAATGTCAATGTAGGACTAAATATACCGGTCAGATTTCTACAGTCAAGTTTCTCGTGCCATACATCTTTGGTAGTAGGTGTAGAGTTAGACCTAGCCTGTTTGGTTAAGGAAGAAAATTTGAAACCTTTCTTTCCTTCACTAGCTCATTGACAATACAGAAACTATGAGCCTTTAACAGAACAAATGTACTAATCAAACATTGTTACTGCATCTCTTGGGATTAGGGACATCTTAAAGACCTAGATACTGAAATGGAATAAGTTTTAATGAAATACCATATTCTTGATAATTACTGGTTGTGTTCAAACTACTATTTGTTTGATTGCTTAGAAAAAACAGAGAGAACTTGCCAAGATGAGAAGGTGTCTAAGACCAGAGGAGATGACTAATCAGTTGAACCAAATAGACCTAAACTTGCAACGTGAACAGTTAGAAGAGAGCTTCCAACAGCTTGTTTCAGATTACCGAAGAGTCCTAGAACGACTTGCACAAGCATGAGGATCCTACCTGTACAGGAAACTCGCAGATACCTATACAGTGTTGTAAAGCACATCCTTACTTGCCACTTAACTGCAAAAAATCTCATGTGACGTTTTAATCACATTAAAGGTGACTTGTGTTTCTGTGCATTTTGAATATTTTCTATTTTTGTGTTGTAGATTTAAAAATGTTGTACTTTAGGTTTGGGGGCACTTCTTGATGAAATAAACAATGTAGATTCTCAGACACAGTGTTACTTCAATTGTATGAATTTTCTTTTACCCTTTTGTTTTGATCAAGACTTAATATATACTTGAATAGAAAGTTAATATATAAATCTAAGCGATCTCTTCAGTTTCTCCTAACCTGATTCTCCTCGGGCTGTTCTTCTTGGATCCTGTTGTATAGTGTAGGGCCTGTGCAGGTTTAATGTCGTATGAGCAGGTTACAGGATTGGTTCTGTGGTCTCCTGGGGGTTTCCTGTGTACAGACTCTTTACCCTTTGCTAAAAGTGGATCCTGCTGCTAGAAGCTAACAGACCCATTCTATTTAAGCCTCTAAAGTGCCTCAAGCACGGTCTTTTTTAAACCCTCAAGTTTTTAGGTTTATGATTTTCAGGAAGATACCGCACCATTGGGGAACCAGCCAAGACTTTGTGAGGACTCCAAAAGCACTTCTACTGGTGAAAGAAATATAAATCTGTAGGAAGCAAGTGCCTTTATATAGTTCCTTGATTCTATCGTGCAATCCATTGCGTCTCAGACCTGAGGTTAGTTCTTAAATATCCTGTCAGTCCTCCCTCAAAGGAATAAATTGTTATCTTTTCTAGTAGTTCAGATTTTAGAGAACTTAATCTGAATAAGGATCATTGAAATTTATTAACCATGTTTGATGGTCCTAATGGGATTCAGGTCCAGCTTTCAAAACTGGAGTTTGTAGGCTGACAGTTCTTCTGTCTGATGTGATGTGGAGGAAGTGAAATAATTTTTAACTGTTTAGAACCTATGGGATTTTTTTGTATTTTCTATGAAATTATTTTTAGAAATTTTAGTTCTTGATTAGGATATCTTGTCTGTATGATACGTCTTTCATCTACTGTAGTATCCAAATCTATTAATCAATAGTAACAATTGTTAAAAGACCTTTCCTGATAGTAGTAGTAAGGCTGAGGTTAAGTTGGGGAACTTGGAGTTTGGTTTTTTTCTTTGGTTGATTTTGGTTTTTTACTGAACATGTTCAGATCTTGGTGATAAGTCAGAAGTGGGAAAGCTGAACTGAAGAATTGTGTTTAAGTTTAGTTCCTGCATAGAGGTCCAGGATACTTGCGGTGCTTCTGGGGCAGCCTGCACTAACACTCCCTGAGCTTAAGCCATTTAAGAAACAGTAGGACTGACAAGAAGAAACACTGCCTAGTGGGCTGTTTGCCCGCTTAGAAATTACTGAGCCAGAAAGCACAAAATTGCTTTCCTTAATCACAATTTCCTTTTGCTATTCACAAATAGTGAAGCTTCTCTCACACAATGATGAGGGCAGATATATTTTTTCATAACATACCAGATTTTTTTTTTTTTCTTTTTATGTTGACACAGTTGAAAGAGTTTGAACTAGTGCTTCCAGTTCCTTTAGTTGTTTCTCATTCCAGTATGGTCTTGGGAACATTCTAAGATGTTGGGATGTGCCTGTGAGCTGCAAAACTTCTTGGCAGGAAAAATGGGAATAAACAGCCTCTTAGAGGTCTAGAAACTTTGAATCCTTCCATCCTGCAGCAGATTACAGTTTCTGCAGCTCTGCTGCCAGGAAAGACCTTGTGAGTACACCCTAATCCATTACAGTAAATTAAGCCAATTACCTGAAGCAATCTCCATCAGCAAATTAAACTAGCCCTGCTGACTTTGCCTGAAGTGGTCTTAACTGTCTGGACTATCCTTTCCCTTGGCAAAGAGAAGGAGGCAATAATCTTGTTGGACAGCTAGAAAACTGCCACAGCTCTTCTGACACTGCTTGGGGGGCATATGCCAGTTTCCTTCAGTAGGCTTGTCGGGTGCATCTGTTTGAGCTAACATTTTAGACACTATGCATTCATGGTAAAATTGACTAAATACCCAGATTTCAGGATTCTACTAGACAAAGTCCTGGCTTGCCAGTCTAGATATTTTGTTCATGATTTTCAACAGGATAAGAAATTTTACCTACAAGTGAACTGCAGGATGCTTGTCTCAGAAGTACACACAGCAGTTCCAGCTGTTCAGTGAGTCATACTGTGAAATAAAAAGTTTAATACTATTTATAAAAGTTTTACAAGTTTTGTGTAATGTTTGAATTAACGTAACTAAGAAGAGGAACCTCCTACTATATTTAAACAAATACTTTGTGGTGTACTACACAACTAGTGTTTGACTTTTGCCTGCTGAGAAGACCTGTGAACTACTAACAGCTGTCTGTATGGAATTGCAAGTAGATACTGGAGGGGTTCAATTGTGTGGATTTGTGAGCTGACAAATTAACGCTGAGGCTTAGTAGCAACTCTCACTGTAGATGTTGGGAGCTTGAGAATTGGATAGCTGAAGCTGAATGCTATTGGAGCCCTCTCCTAATCTGGGCACAATATGATGCTAAAGTAATCCTGGATTTAAAATATTTTTGTTCAAATACTTAATCTGTTATCCTAGGTTTCTTAAGCTGCTATTGTTCTTTTCAGTCATTACTAGCTAACAGAAACTTAAAGCAAACACTAATAATAGTCTTATTAATAATAGGTTTATGTGACTTTTTTTCCTGCATTTTGGTAAAATCCAGCTTCTTCAGTCACTACACTCAAATTTCAAGTGAAACTTTGCACAACATACTGATAAAGCATTTTAGGGAGTTTTTTACATTTGAATATTCTTTTCGGAATGTACATAAGATCTGTGAGTATATTTATAAAGTTTTTCACTGTAGATGCTTCTGGCATCAGGATGCTGGTTTGCCCTTCCATTGCTTACAAAGCAGCCACGGCAACAGTGAATCTACTTCAAGAAAATTCAATAGGGTATCTAAAACAGTGAATTTGGTTCAGTTGGCAGACACGAGGTTTTTTTCCAATGTAAAGCTATCGTCAATGGTGCTAATACAAGATTTTGTCCTAAGAGGTAAATAAAGCTCTGAGAAGTGTTTTATGTTCAGAAACCTGGGTCAAACTGTTCCCTTTCAGGTATTTTGAAACATAAAAGTTACCTACTGCAGATACTAAGAAACAACTTCTTGCTCAGAAACTAATAATCTCAAGAAATACAACAGAATACCCATAGCTTCAGAACTGAGAAAGCAAGCTACCAGAAGCTGCAGGATTTGAAGGATACTAACTGCTGTAGTATCCTTCATATAGGGAATAAAGGTCTGTGTGTTGCTGGAAGTGTCTTGGGCAGCAAATGTCTTTGCCTCCTACAAACCAACACACAAAGCTGCTATGTGGCAGTTTAGGCAATTCAAGACTGACCTATTGTCTCTCTCTGCAATGTCAGCAGGAGGGTAAGCAGCCCATAATGTCTGTATGAAGGATTTGTGTGTGCTTATATAGATTTTTTCAATTCATTTTTTTGTCTCTCACTGAGACTTTGTTGCTCTTTATGCTTCTCCTTTATCATATTTTATGACTGTCAGACACTAGAAAACTTGAAAATCTTATGTTGCATATTTTGCCATTTTACCTTTCCTCACAGTGTCGGTTCTGACCTGCTTTCTTCAGTATCAGACTGTTAGAACTAGAAATACCTGTTACATTGATAAGCCTATCATATAAAACCTTGTAGTTCCAGCTTTCAAATTTAAAATTATTCTGTAATGCTACTGCTTTGTGAGACATTGCTTGCTAGGATAACTCGGACTTGAAATTGAAAAAAGCATAGTAAAATATTAACATCTGTATCTCATAAGCAAGTATGTGTTGCAGATATTTCCGTTTTCTGAAAAAAACCGCCTAAAGTCATTGGAAATATTTTTCCGCATGCTGTCAGTAATTTCAGCTGGTTTGTACTGCTAGCTCTTTTCTCCAATGATCAGAAGGATTTCAATCTAACCCTGAGTTCTTTCTATTAAAACATTTCATTTACAAAAGGCAGTTAACCACACCAGTGACAATATTTGGAATTGTGAGGCTAAAAATTTAGTGCAGCCAGTAAAAATGGAAGGCTGTTACACAAAGCGATACAAATAGATGCAAGCTCAGCTCAGGCAGGGCATGCTATCTGCCATCATACTGGCTTACAACTGGTGGGAAAATTGTAGGAATGAGCTTGCCTCCCTATCACTCACCTTTTTTACAATGTAAAAAGAAAAATAATACAAATACCAGTTTCTACTCATAGCTACTCATTCAAATACAAACATTCTTACCAGGTTCTTTGTTCCATGCGCTAAAGCCTTCAGAAACACACATTGCAAGAAACAAGATTACACACTTTGCATCTGAGCTTCCTTTTAGATCTAGAATGGCACAAGCTTGTGTACAAAGGATCATTAATCTAACAGTTTCCAGATTTCCATGTTCAAAAAAATTTTAATTCTCCAGACTAGAGGCAGAGAGAAAAGGGTGAAAAAAATGTCCTACTTTGCCTCTTCAAAGCTCATTTCACATATAAGGCTCGCACCCAAATTGGAGGAATCTTAGGTAATCACACAATGAAGATAAAGCCTTCGGAAGAGGATTCAGAATACCCTCTTTGTCTTTACAAAAAATCTATATAGCAGGAGCAGTACTGTGTGCTGGTTTTTTTCTGAGAGTAGCACTAGCTTCTTTCTTTAGTAAATAAAGAACATGTAATGCTGTAAACATTCCTCGCACAGGAGGTATGTGCTCCATTTGTGGTTGTTGCACAGTTTGAGCTGAAGAGATAAAACGTAAAGAAAATCTAGATCAATGGGAAGAGCTTGACATCCCTTTTTTTGTTTCTAAATGGTAGGGCAATAAGGAATGTGTTCCATGTTCAATAACTGCTATTTTTAGATGCTTCTCTTTCTTCTAGTTAGGCCTTTCTCTGAGCTGTATGGGGTGTTCATGTTTTAAAACTTCATAGTTTCATGGAAAAGAGAAAATCTTTGCTTAGAATGAATTTAATATGATAGGGACCTGTAAATATCTTGGTTTTCTTTCCCTGGAGCTGTGATTTAAGTTTTATTTGCTGTAGATTTACCTGGTTATACATATATTTTGTATTACTGATGTAGGAGGTTTCTGGGTTTTTACAAGTTCAGGGCTCCAAACTGTCTCACCCTGGATCAGATGAACATCAGCGCTGAAAAAAAGAACACCTATTTGTGATTATAGCAGGACCCAAACAGCACCAGCCTCATCAGCAAAAGCTGTGGGGGAACTAAATCATCTTTTAAGACAATTTTAGATAGGAAAGTCTAAGCCTAACCTCAAAAGTATCCAGCTGCTATACTTAAACTAGAAGTGTGTTTCTATATTGCTCTATATAAGATTTCATGTGTACATAAGATGTAACTGTTGTCTTACAGGCTGCTATAGACTGCTTTGAAACTTGCATGTAAAAACCTAGCTTTGTGTCTTCTTTAGTACACTTTTGCTTATTTTAATATCAGCCTGCCCAATTTTGGGAGGAAGTAAAGTTGAGAGTCTACATTTAGTGCTTGGTGGCTTTGACAGCACAGAACCAATGTAAGTGAGATGGGATGTGAAACATTCTTCAAGGAGAGTCTCTCACACAGACGTGTTGAATAAACCCTGGGGTGAAAAGTGATTTCTCCAAAGCTGCCTCTCAACCTGAAGCTCAGGACAGCTTGAGACATCACTGTCCACCTAAAACATTTCAGGGGATTTGTCAAATGTAACCAAAAGACAATTATATGCATGAAGAAGAAAGCGATGTGTTTTGTTTTGGTGACAGAACTTGAACACATGAGCATGATTTTTTCAGGTTTGCTGGGTTAGGATCTGGTGTATCTCTCTTTTCAGAGATATTCATCCCCATTTTACTGCTAGAAAGGTCCCAAAAACTATATCCTTTGTTTATATTTCTTAGTAAAAGGAGAAAACCTGCATCTAAGCATAAATTAGAGACTACTGAATAATGACTGTTGTTAGATTTAAGATCCATCCAGAGACTGCAAAAATTACACAGTTCGCTTGAAATGTAATTGATCGTAATTTGATTGATCCCCTCTTGTTTTCTGGCTTGCAAAAATAATTGGTCCAATCTAACCACTAGCCAGTACCTACAAGTATTTGTGAAATAGCCTGACACTTAAGGACAAGGTAATTACAAAGATGGTAGCAGCATAACTGGAATTGCCTCCATTTTGTTATGCCATCAACCAATTTTCAGGCTGTTACTATAAGGAATTTGGGTCTTACAGCTGCAGACAAAAGCCAAGCACTCACTTCATTTTCTCTAACACTGGCCTCATTCCACTGAGTAGGAAATACTTGCTGACTCAAATAAGAAAGGTGAGACTAGGCTACCTTAGAGCTCTCTGTTTCTCTCCTTTAGTGACAGTTGAGGAAAACATGGTGAATTACTCATCATACATGGATACTTTCATGTGAAGTGTGCTGTTCTCTATAAGCACACACAAGCACACCCACTCGAGAGTAAATATAGTTGCTTAGGCAAAGCAGCAGAATGTGCGATTGCTTTACACTGTACATTGTTGTTATAGAACTAGTGGTTGAGTGTCTGGATTCCTAAAGCCTTGTCAAGATACAAAAGAGGATAAAATGATGCCTAATGCAATTCAAACTCCTGAAAGACTATACTACGTTGTAGAGTTAGGAACAAAGTAAAGATGTGCACATTTCGGCGCTGCAAATGAAATGTGTGCATACCTCTCACCAGTGTGCAGTGGGTAATGGTGCTCACGAGGTGTAACTGATCAGCTTAGCAACGCTTTCTCTACATTTGTTTCTATATCTTTATTTCTGTGAAAATCTTATCATTCTCCCCTCACTGAATAATGATGATGAAATATGTCAGTTCATGCAGAATCTGGCTGTAAGAAGTGGAATGTTTTATTTTTTGGAGGCAGTCCCAGGTATTGCATTCATCTTTAAACTACTGGGTGGTCTGGATATAAGCTGTATGATAGGCAGCCTATCAAGCTGTGGCAGCTGATTAAGAGATGCACTTTTACTAGAAAAGTCTAAGAGGATCACAGCATATTTTTTTGATCAGAGAATGCTTGAAATTTGTTTCTTGAAATCAGAAATGCTTGAAGTGCAACTTTTAAGTTCATACTTTTGAGGGGCTTTTTCCAAAGGTATCTGTGTAGGTAACTGTAGGTCCAAAGGTAACTGTAGGTAACTATGCTCAGCATTCTCATCTGCCTTGAGCTTTGAGTCTATTCTTCTTAACCAAATCATAAAACTTGTACATGTGAAGATAAAAACTACTAATGGCTGTACCAGGAGGTAAATAAATCTGGAGCTAAACAGCCTCAGTTCTCATTTGACGGTTTACGTACTTATCCCACAGGTTATCGCTGTGTGTGTACACATGCATGTACGTAAGGATACAAAGATGGTTACATGTGTGTGAGGATGTAAGAAAGGACACTTGTATTACTTCCATATTTCAGAATGCATCGAGGTGGGTTATGAACGTCTCCAGGGAGGAAGACTAGCCCTTCCCTGGGCAGCCTGCTCCAGTGCTTTGCCACCCTCAACACAGAGCTCTTCCTCAAGTTGAGGTGAAACTTGTTTTAGTTTATGGCCATTGCTCCTCATCCTGCCACTTGGCACCACTGAAAAAGGTCTGGCACCCTCCTCTTGGCACCTGCCTTCGAGATATTTCTTTGCATTAATTAGATCCCCCCTTAGCTCATAAAGAGTAGTTCATATTTTATTCAGAAAAGTAAAAGTTGGTAGGGAGGGTGGTGGTGTTTCTTCGCTTGCTTGCTTACTTGGTTAGTTGGTTGGGTTTTGTTTATTTTTTAATGGAAAGAAATTATGAGGTAGCTCCAGCACTCATGGAATAGCACCGAGTTCCACTTTCGGCAGTGCTGTCTCACTGCCACGTCTGCCGCTGACGGAAGGAGCAGTCACCAGTCCCGCTAGGGATGTTGTCAAGCAGAGCAGGTTGGGGGCTGCACAGAAGGGCAGTTAGCGGCACCTCCGGGCCCCAAGGAGCCGCGGGCAGCGGGCGGGCACGGCGCGCTGCGGGCCGCCCGCGGCCNGGGCCCGGCCCGGCCGCCGCTCTGCCCTTCCCGCCGGCCGCCGCCGCGCCGCTGCTCGTTTGGGGCTCGCTTTGAAATCGAGGAGCGAAAGGTCCCGCCGCCGCCGCGCCTGCCGAGGGCTGCGAGAGAGCGCTCCGCCGGCTGGGGCGCGCGAAGGCGTCCGGGCGGGGGGCGGCGTGTGGCGGCGGGGCCTCGCCGCAGCGGCCGCAGCTGTCAAGTCTCGGCTCCTATTAAGGCGCGTTCCCCCGCGCTGTGCTCGGCGTGGGGCCGGCACACGGCAGCTCCCGCCGTCCCGGGGCCCCCGCGGTGCGGTGGGGCTGCGGGAGTGTTTTACTCTAGTTTTGCTGTGGTGATTTTTGCTGCTGAAGTAATCTGACATAAGTATACGTGTTTCTTCTGCCAACCCGTTCAACTGCAGAACTTCTCACCTGCTGGCATGCCCGTCTGTGTAATGGCTCTTCAGGGCCCGTTGTCCCCCGTGCCGAGGTCCTCTGAAGAGCACTTTTTCTGACACATAACCTTTCACAAGCGAAGGTTATGTGCCCATGTCCTACATCCGTCTTCAGCCCCATGCGCACTTAAAAACCCAATGTCTGTCATCCAGTTAAAAGAACCAAGCGAATAAAATTTGGTAAGCCTTCCTACCTTCCCTTCAGGCATCAAACCTTGTTCAGCTTCCCTAGGGGATATGCTTCTACAGAGACTTGAGAAAGTGAAACTGTCATAGTTAAGACAAGACTGATTAAACTAAATCAGATTTTCCCCGAATTGGACAGTTCAGTATAACTTAATTTGCAAATACTGAAAGACAAAAGTAATTTAAATTAGGTTTCTGTTCACCTAAGGGTATCTGTTCTACCTAAATTGAACAAAATTACTTTTTTATAGCCCCTTTTGTGGTTTGGGTTTGTTTGGTTTTTTTGTATAGCTGATGTTGTGTTTTTATAAATGATGAAAGTTTTCTTTATTATGGAATTGTTTCTACATAAGTTCATTGGAGCAGCAGAGATCTTGGAAGTTTGTATACTGGTTAAATGCTTCCCCCACATATCAGAAGGACCTAGGCTAGCCTAAAAAAACCTCTTTATTATATTTAAAGAGGAAAATTAATTGACTGAAAGATATTACAAAGTTAAAAAGTACTTTTCAGTAGTTACATGGGGAAATTGTTTGAATAGTCTCTGCCTTGCTAATGTCAGAATTCAAACATTTTCGACCCAAGAAGAAGGCACACAACTCTTCTAGGGTGTGAGTGGTTTCCACAAACCTTTGTGAAATTCTGCATGCTCAAATGCTGCATTTCAGAGAGGACTAGCAGTGGGTTGAACTGCATTTTAGCTGTCACCTTTTCTTGAAGAGTATTCAAAAAGAATTTTACAGGTGATGCATAGAAGTGTGAATTGAATTTATTGTTTTGTAAAAGAAAACTAGGAAACATCCAGAACACAGACATATCAAGTCACAGTCAAGGTTTCTAGTTAGAAATAGTATGGATTGTGTGCTGGTTCACTGGCTTGTAAATGATCTAATTAGATATTATCACAGTTTCAGATGTTACAATAATTGCATCTGTGATACGTTATTGGTAATAAAGTAGAAGGCATGAAAGAACTGCATTTATATCTACAATTCTATCATAGATGATTTAAAGCATAGTAATCTCTTACAGATCTATTTATTTTATACAGGTAAATTATTGTAGAGTAGAAGCCCCTAATTTCTTGTAACGAAATTTCAGGGCTTAGAGCCACAGGGAAATAATTGATGAGAAGACATCCTGTGTGAAATGAGTTACTTATTGTGTTAAATACTGTTATAACTGATTTCTGATCTTGCTTCCCTAACAATGAATAAGTATTCTGTAATAATCTGTGTGACTTACTGTGGGCCAGGTTTTTAAAGTCAAGTCAGTATAGACTGACGGGGTCTGATACATCCCTTGGCTATGTAGTTTGTGTTCCCAGGCTGGCTGTTTCCTTGGTAAGGGGCTGAGCTGCCTTGTTGAGCCCCTTGTGGAACTGGGAATTCATCTGCAGGCTCCTCAGTGGGGAACCTGGAAACTGCACCCAGCTCGAAGCTATGGCTGTCTCCAGCACCACAGAATGTGAGATGTTGTGAGATGCTTCTTCTTTTACGACTACAGAGCCCTTTGGAGATGTTTGTTTTCAAAATTTTTCTGAGAATGTTACGCTTTCCCTTCTGTTAGTAAAATGAGGAGGAAATACATAAATGTGTTTTAAAACCTTTTTAAAAATTTTTTTTTTATAAAAGCAGGGGGACATAGCTGGAGTTCATTCTGTTGTAGTACAGCTTCAAAGCCTCACACTTTCAAGTTTGCCCGGAAGTGCCAAGTCTCATCAGAAATGAGTTGGGGTTTGGTTTGGTTTTCTTTTTTTTTCTTTTTTGGGCCATATAGGTCACAAGTTAGGTTCACAAGCCTTGTCAGTAATGCATGGTTGAGTATTGTCTATATTTCATAGTTAGGTTAGCTGAAATTGAATATATTAAGGAATGATAAACTCTTCTCCAGCAGGGTATTTATATGAAAATCATCAAGCTATTCTGAAGCATTACTCAAGTTAGAAGCATTAGTTGCACTAATAAAAGATGGCGTAGCAAGAGACTGAGGCAATGTGAGGTGATCTGGTTTACATGCTCTAGACAGAGTGCAGACGTGCAATCTTACATAGTTTTTCTTTCTGGTCAGACATGGCTTTGCCATTTAGGATGGTGAAACTGGTAATCAGCTTTTAAATTGCCATTTTATGTTGAACTCTTCATGTAAAAGTGTGCTGTGGGGTCTCCATCTGGGAAGTGATTAAATAAATAAAGTACCTGTTTTACTGAATCTTTTACTGAGCAGTGTTTCTGATACAGTTCATTTCATGCATTTTTTTAATCTGCAGACCTTGGTAATGCTCATGATTTTACAAAATTCAAACTTTTCAGTGTTTCTAAGAAGAATTTAAAGGATTCAAAATTAGGTGATTTTCTTTTTTTTTTTTTACTGAAATCAAAGTATGCATTTCAGATTTTTTTTTACTGCCATATGCTACTGAATCAGTGTTTCCATCTTTCTGATGGTACATTGTGAAACAGGAGTTATGTTTATTTTTTAAAAATTGTTGTAGCTTGCTCTTTGATAAGAATACTTAACCACAAATTTCAGCTTACTAGATACTATTCTTGTGTTAAGAGTGAATCATAAAAGTCTTCTTAGCACTATTAATATTCAAATAGTAGAAGTATCTCTTCATCTGTATTTTCCTCACTGTTAAAAAGAAATTCAGAAATGTACAGCTCAAACAATTAATCCTCACCTATTGTAGCTTCCAATACTTTTAAGCTAAAGCTTTTTTAAAAATTAACCATAGAATATACAGATAACAGTTTTGGGGAGACTTGACTGTTTCCTGGTATTCCAGATTTACAATTAAATACTTCTTGTAATTCTGAATTTTTTTGGCAAATGAGAAAATGTGATTTAAAACTTGTGCAAGAGAGTTTTCAAGATCAAATGTGCTTGTCTGCACTGTGCAATATATGAGTTGGGCAATTAGCTGGAGGAAAATATTAATTCACATTTTCCATTAATTTGTAGACAGACTCATGTCTCCAGAATTTAACATTAGCATTATCAGCTGCAAGTGATGCATGGTGAAGGTTCAAACCATTTGATTGTTGTACACTTTTATTGTTTTTTAAATGATCCTAGGGTAGTTTCATCCCTGTCTTGAAAATAATCAGGCAGGCGAGGAATTATTCCCATTTCAACTGTGCAGCAACTCTGGGGAAGACATGCACTTTCATGGTTTGAGGCACGAGAGAAAAAATATTCCACTTTCAATAAAGTGTTTAATTATTCTCTTTCAGTTGAGAGGTAATGTATGGTTGGCGGCACACTGTGTCTTTTCTTCTTACAAGGTCTATCACTTCTGGCTCTGGGTGGATGTGTAGGGTGTGGTTTCTCTGTGAGCTTAGGTTTCTCAGCATTAGCTAAGATTGCCTTTAAATGAAGGAAAGTCATTAGCAGATGTCCCGGACAGCTGCTGAAAATCAACATTTTCTGCCACATCAACAGCTTTACTGACCCACACCTACTCTTGTAGCCATTCACTTCAGATGAAGAAGTCTTTTCTCCTTTGTAGGAAGGTGCCCATTGACCTGGCACCGGGGCATCGCCATTGTGGTTACAGCTAAAATCCACATAGAAACAAAGTTAATTACAAGTTCCTGAAGAGGACTTAGTTTCAGCTTTTTGCAAATGCTTTCTCTGCTCTGCATGCCTCATATCTTGGGTACCCAGGTCCCAGGCAGTGTCCTGTATCTGCCAGTGTTTAGTCTGTGATAAATGTATTAGGCAGGTACATTTTCACATGCCAGAAGTTAAGGAAAGTAAGCCTAGCCGTAATCCTTCAGGCAAAATTGACCTTCTTTGAAAATGTATTTTGCACATACCACTTTTCATTTTGCAGAATTTTCCTTAAAGCTCAGCTGGAGCTTTCTCTAAGCAGAAAAGAGTTACTTCCTCTTTCCATTCCCATCACAGAGCACTGAGACTTTTCCACCATCTGCAGAAGCTCACTGCCCTGGTGTGGTGATTTGCTGAAGGGTCATTGTCCAGCTTTGTGCATAGGCTACTATGCACAGACCCTGAAGGAAAATACCAGAAAGCTCTGGGAATGACTCTAGCAAGAAAGTGGGATGCCCCAGCATAGGGAGTTGTCTTGCTGCTGTGCTTCCAAAGTGGATATTACAGTGCTGTCTCTGTCTTCACAGTTGGACCTGGGGGTACCTGTGAGCGAGGACTGTTCGCATGCACAACTTCTCCATTGCCTGCCAGAGCCTGTTGTCCTTGTCTGGCATTTCCTTACCTGGCTGCAGATGTAGAAGCAAAGGCTCAACATAATACCCTGTAATAGGGTGGAAAGTTTTAAATGGAAAGTCATGTCTGTGATTTTAATTCAAGATACACAGTTCAGTGCTGCCTCTGGGCAGCATAGAAGGCAAACTTTGTCTCTCCTTTAGGTGTTGCTTCAGTCTTCTACTCTCCAGGCTCACAAATGCAGTGTTAACCAACACACGCAAATCTTAGTGTTCTGCAAAGAGCCAAATAACTGATTTAATCTCCTCTATACTCATACAGCAAATCAGTGAAATAAAGGATAGCACTTCACAATCTTTAGAGACTAAATTAAAGGGAACAAAAATACAGGCTTCTAAAATCTATACTGGAAGATGACCCTGCCAAGCCTATGTGCAGGATCAAACCGTGAAGTGTCTGGCTACTTGGTCCTTGCATGTTGCGTTACTTAAAGCATCAAGAATACTGGTAGAGTATATGACAGATCTCTGGTGGTCTCTAAGCTTGTTTAGAGTAATATATAGCATTTGAGGAGAAAGAATGAAGGATTGAATCCTTCCTAAAGAAATTCTGCACCTCAAATAGTGAATTACCTTGTATTTTAGAGCAGATAGCTTCGCTCACTAAAATCACAGGATCAAATGTCCTGTGAACATATAGTAAAACATTTTTTTTGCCTCTGAGAACTCACAGTGCAGATAGCTAAGGCAGACAAAAGGGGCTGAAATCGTGAGCACTAGCTGATGGATGGAGGAACTCTAGCGCCGAGGGAGTAATTTCTGGAGGGTTTTGTGGCAGCACAGCATCAGCAGGATGAAACAGGGCCTGAGCCTGCCCTAGTGCCTGCTGCTCCTAAGTCACCAGGCAAACGCACTTTAGCAGTGGACATAGGTAAATTGGCTTTCTAGATTTAGATACAGAATTTCTTTTACTCAAGTTTTTGCACTGAATTACCCTACCTGGACCAGAAGCTGAATTTAAAGTGCACATAAAAACAACATACCACATATCTGTAAAGTTTGGGATTTGTGTGTCATAGGTGTTTTCTAGCTGTGCAGGGGAAACCCTATTGAGCCAGTCTGGCACACTTACCCTCATTTCTTGTGTGCCTTTCTAGGTATAGCTATAGTTGGGGTGTAAGGTTGAGGCTACCAAAAAATATTTCTATGTTGTCATGGTATTTTGTTTTTTTTTATTTTGAAGAGATGTGAATTTTGGCTGAAGTCACCTTGAAGGCAAGCTACTTCTGGCTTTGAACCTGTTTTGGTGCTAAAACTGCAGTAGAGGTCTGTGTCATGAAATCTAAGCTGGTTTTCCTTTCCATGATATTCGGATATAGCAGACATGATGTTCTGATTGTGACAGTTGTGAATCAAGAGGAAATTTAAGCAAAAGCTTAGGAGTTTTTGAGCATTCTTCAGTGACAGTCCTGCTCGTCCACGCAATCTGTGGTTTCAAAGTAGTGCTTGATCGTGTATGCAGTCTGAAAGGGCCTTTTCTGTGCTAAAACCACCTGTAGGATGCCCAGTTACAATGATCTTATCAACTGGGGATTGAATAATTTCCCTTTTTTTTGGTTCCTCCTTCCTTCTTCACTCCCAAACAAGCACCTTCCTATAGCACTTCAAAATGCTCATCTGGTGAGAGTCTTGCTGCCTCTTCTTCTCTTTGGCAGTTTGACATGGTGATGTGCTGTGATGGGTAGCTTGCAGTGCTTCTAGACACCACATCCCAGTGCTGTTGATCTAGCAATACTTATTAGCATTAAAATTTAATTTGAAAATATTTTGAAGTAATGTTGTGGGAGGGAGAGTGGGCTATAGGGCATTAACTTTTTTTTAATGTTTTGTCTATTCAAGCCATGTGTATTTGTCACAGTGGTTTCTTTCCTAAACATTTCTATTTAAAATTAATGTTCGTTAAAATATGCTTGTCTGCCCAATCCAACTTTCATATTATCTATGTGAAAAGGCAAGAGAATGTATATAAGGAGCAATCTGTATGTTGTAAACTCTCTGCCTTACAGTTATTGCATCCTGTAGAAAGAACCTGTTTGGCTACAGCCTTGTTTTAATTCCATTTTTTAGTTTTCAGTTACACATTTCCGAAGTCTCTCTGACCACTGCTGTTACCTGATGGCGCCTATATTTCATCAAGTTTAGACAAGCAGTCTACCTGGACTTAGGCCCAGAGGAGCTGCCGTAACTGATGAACATGATCCCCTCTGCCTGGGAATTCAAGACCTATAGAACCATGATTCCCAAGGGAATTGAAAGAAAACTGTGTTCAGACCTTGCCTGTTGCTTTTTTTATTTTCTTTGTTGTTCTTCTGTAGCATTGCCTCATACTGATGGGTAGCATACTTTACCACAAGTGAAATCTGGTACTGGTTTGCTGATGATTAGGAGAAAAGATTCTTTTTAACCTACCCTGCAAACAGAAGCAGGAAAGAATAGAGCACTCAGAGACACAAGTTGCTGTGACATCCCTTCATTACTGCATACAAATCAAGTGATGAGTTATTAAACAAAATAACAAAAAGTGTTGTGGCATTACTGTTACGAGGTTGGGTGGTTTTTTACTGCATCATCATTTTTAGGCTTCCAGAGTTTAGTGGATAAACTTGCATATTTTAATTTTGTTCTTGTGTGCTGCTCTTTAATCTGTTTTGTTCTGTTGGAAAAACTGCATTATATAAAGATTGCATATTGTCTTAGCTGTAGAATATTATGGTGGACTTTTTAATTTAGAAAATGTTTTTAGAATTTTTTTATGATTGCAGAATGAATGTTAGTGTTCAATGTAATTAAATTTAATTGCATTTCCTGTATGTTTTATTTTTAGTTTGCCCTTATATGCCTTTATTTTCATCAGGAGTTGTAGATTTGGCATATTTTTTTTAAAAGCAAGGTGTTGACAGTCAGACACAAGCTCATTTTAAACCAGTGAAATAATAAGCTTAGAAGTCTTCTAAATGTGGGGAACTTGTAGTTTCTGCTTAATGATCAGGAGTTGTTTCTTCATGCTGTTTTAGATTATGTGGCCTTGTTATTTTTTTTTCTTTATAAGTTTAAAACAGTAAGATGGGGAAGAGTAATTAAAGGCTGCTTCTTCCTTCTTATTCTGTCTTTTATACCCAGGTCAGGGTATAAAAGTGGGCAGGCTGGCAGAGCTCTTTTAGCTACATACATTTTTGCCATTCCTTTATCTTTTACTGCTCATGTTTGCTTAACTAACCATTACACTATTGTACCATTACTTGTAGAGAGACTTTTTTCTTTGATACCTTAAGAAAAAGTGAGGTTTGTTTTTCTGTTGTTGTAACAGTTTGTCTGACTGACTTATATTTTTAAACATGAGCTGTTTACCCAGGGAGAAACTACAGTGGCTGGAGAACTTGCTAAGCTCTGGGTTCACAAATGTGAAGACTGAACAGATAAGGATTCTCAGATTTCTTTAATTAAATCTAGTGACTAATAAACAGCTGAAATAAAGATGTTATTACAAAAAGGTCATTATTCATTTTCTCTGTGTAAAGGAACATAAAGTCTGCTGTAGCATAGTACAGATATTGTATTGTTCACACCTTCCACATTTCTCATCTGCTTCAGGTTTGACATTCTTGGTATTTCTGAGGTTTACAAAAAACCAAATCAGATATTTTTAAACCTCAAAAAAGTTAGAAGTATTATCATGCAGTATAATCACATTAAGATTTTTTTTTTCCAGTCACCAACAGGGAAGAGAATTACCATTCTTGAAGGCAAAATTTCATTACAAGTTTTTGATAGTTGGAGAACACCAGAGGAGTTAAGCTGCTTTCTTGAATTGTGGCAGTACTCAGAGGCCACGGGCTTCAGGGTTCTGTTGTCTGCCTTGTAGGAATCTCCTGCTCTGGAGTCTATGCAGCAGTTAGAAATAAATAGGGAGAGAAGCAAAGGCTTCTGCCAGTGCAGAGGCTTTTCCAGTTCACTGCTTGGTGGTGAATCAGTTTGAGAATCTATGTTGTGAATCTCACTTGGGCATCTCCCCCACTTCCTGGGGCTGGTGATCCTGGTGGGAGCTAGCAGCCTTTGGGAACTTACCAGCTTTGGAAAAGGGAGGGTCTCCAGCTAGACTGCCACTCTGCCGCTGCCTCACAGTAAAACAAGTTCTCCTGTGGCTGTGTGGCTGAAGAGAAGGTATGATGTCAACAGAGTGGGGTGAGGTCCTTCATGGACTAGGAGCCAGGAGCTAGGGATATTTGGGGCTGGTAGTGTGCATGGCTTTGCATGACTCATTGAACTTTGTGTGTCTTTCTCCAGCTATAATGCAGATATTTATCTACCTTGCAGGTACATTGGTTGAGATTAATGAGTTGTTTGTAAAGCACTTTGAAGATGAAAAGCTCTATAAAAATGCTAAGTATTATTGTGTATGAGCTCTTGAGTGCATAATGGCTGTTTGCCTGCCAGTATTTAAAGCAATTTATAACTCACTAAGTATGAAGGCACTGTATGAAGTCAAGTTCTAGTTTCCTTTTAAGAAAAGTCACTCATATTTTTTGTTCACCGGTTGAGGTCACACCACTGGCCTTCGGCATTACCTAGAGTGAAAACAGACTCTAGAAAATTTTTTAAAAGAACTGTTAAAAAATATTAAAATCATGGTGTTTTTATAAGGGTTTCTTCTCAGGTGGTCATTTTTTACCCTCTTTGTATGATTTGTGTTTTGGTTGCCAAATTCCCACATTTTCTACCTTTTTTTTGTTTTGCCAGATGCTTCTTCTGACACTTACACTTTCTCTCCCTGACCTTTACGTCTGTCTCTGCAGTTGCCATCAAAGCTGTGTTCCGCTGCTCAGTGGCTCTTGCCACACAGCACAGGTTTCCTTAGTCCTTCATCTACCCATCCCTCACTTTGGGGCTTCCATGGCACTCCTATCCTGAGAAACCTCCTGCCCCAGACGCTCGTTGCCAGCCAGTGCTGCACAGTATGGTGCTCTTCTTCAGGGTGCTCCTCCAAAAATCTCACATTGAACTGGCTGGCAGGCAAGCAAAAACACTGCCCAAAACCAGAAGGGGTAAAGCTGCCCTGTGCTTGAGAGCAGACCTCCGTGGCTGTGACCTCTTGGTTCACTGTTCTTCAAGCTTTTTGAGCATTGGTTTTTGTAATCATCCTCCAGTGGCCGTGTGGACTCCCATGTAGGAAGCTGAAACAAACTGATAATGAACTTACTTTCGAAATAAAAGTCTTGCTATCAAATTCCCTGGTTTTGTTGAGTCACAAGTTGAAAACAACTGCATATTGCTGTTATGTATCAGCACCATGTAGTCTGTCCAACTTGGACAGTTAAATATTCACTTCAGCCCCGATCAGGGTTTGCTGCATTGGGTTAAAGATCTGAAAGAAACAAATGCCCCACCTTTAATAGATTCACAGTCATATATAATTACTTAACTGCAGTCTCCTTCACTTCATAAGATGTGTCATGTAACCAGAATAGTGCATGTTTTAATTGTAGGAGTAAAATGCAAGAGAGTATGCATGAAAATTTGCACACCACAGAGTAAGGTCTTGTAGTTTATTGGATGCAATTCAGGCAGGAAAATATAGTATGTGGCTACATTTAGTATAATAAGAAGTGTCAGAATTCTCTAATTTGTCATAGTTACTACATTATATTGCTACGTTTCTAAAATTATCTAGGAGAAGTGGTTGGTAAATGTTACCAACTGAACTGTTCATTGGCAAAGGGCTTTATCTGCATGATAACTGGCTGTTCCATGGAGGACAAGGATAGTTTGAATTTTTTATTTTTTTTTTTTTAATTCCCTTAAGATACTTCACATTGAAAAAATTGAGTGAAAAACACTGGAAATGTTTTATGACGTAGAAACAAAGTATGGAAAGTTTGTTCGTTGTCCTTTTAGACATTATGTCCTTTCCAAATCAGTAATGTCTTTCCCTTCTTAATTTCTGAAGGAAAAGGAGAATGTTGAAAACCAAGTGTTCAAGAAGCTGCCCTGCTGCATGGAAGCCTTAGAAAGGAGAATAAAGGGCTCTTCAGAGTTCCTTGGAGGTCTTTTGGCAGACATACTCTGTAGTGTGCAGCCTGAGAAAACTTCCATGAGTGTTTTTGAAAGTCGCACTGTTCTCTTTCGAGTTCAGATTATAAATAACCAGCCACTCTAACCAGCTCTATAAAGTCTCCAGCTTTCACATTTTAAAGATGTTTATGTTCAGGGATTCATTGTTAAAACCTGTTTAAAGCTATGTATCATTTTAGACCAAGCTTATTTTGAACCATGAAGAACTATTGCAGTAATGAACACAATCTGAATTTATATGTTAATATTTACAGCATGTCAGATGTTCTCTGCAGACATGTGTACACTTCTCAGATTATCTGTTACATGTTTTCTTGTACATAAATTTAAATTCAGTCCTGCCTTATGAATTTCTTAAATATGAAAGTCAACAGATATGGCATAACATTGAAAGAAAATGACAAGTTTGTTTCTCACATAAATTCCAGCTGTTCAGTGTCAGATTTTCTGATAGACACAGATGAAGATGGAGTTGGACAAAAGCAACAGTGAACTCCTAGCTTCCTTCCATGTAAAATGGAGATGCTTTATATAAGAAATGGTGCAGTCACTGCAGATCTGCTTGTATTCTGCTTGACTTCTCAGCTCTTGAGTGTGCTTGTAAACTCATCTAGAGTTGTTGAGTTGAGGTCCTTTTCCACTGGACAAAGTGGATAGGCATCTTGCAAAGACGTGCTGGTTTGACACTGAGAGGAAGTGTTGCCCACAGTCATTTGTGCAGATCTGAGCATCAAGTCACATTCGTGCCTTGTGGATGAAATGGTAGGTGATGACAAGGCTTACTGTCATTGCCGTGTGCTTTTTGAACTAACATCTGTGAGGTGGCTAGGCAGGTGTCACCTCTCTGACCCATTTCTGGTTGTTCTGCACTCGTTATTATTAACGTAGTTCCTATGAGTCATGGTAGAAATGTGTGTTCTTTAAAGAAGTAAATAAAGTAGTGGGTCTTGCCTGGGTTTATAAAGATTTGTTCATGCTCTGACATACCCTGCTAAATCAGCAGAAGCTCAGCTCATGAGAGTAGTTCTCTTCTGGTTGCTCAAAAAGATCAAGTTGTACCAGCAAGAATTATTTTACTGTATAGGTCTGTCCCAGCAGCTTTCTGAGTAGTACCATTATGTTGTCTACTAGTTTTGAGTTGTACTCTCCTTAACTAATACATGTTTTCTGGCAAAAATTTAATTGCAGAGCAAGCCAAAGATTGCAGAAGCGGCTGTTTCTAAAATCTGCTTGATAAAGACAGTCTTGTTTTTGTTCATTTGGAGGCTATTTTGTCCAAATAACTCTTCTGTAAAAGCTGATTCACAAAATCAGGCATAGAATGATGTAGCTGGTGGATAGTCTTCAGCAGGGCTTGCTGCAAGAGTATCCCCAGCTGTGGGAACCAGGTGGATGTTGCACATGGGTTGGTGGGGTGCTGGCAGCTGGAAGTTCAACCAGATGAAAACAATCTGTGGGGTGGCTGGGGAGAGGCAGTGGTTTTCTCATGTCTCGTCCGGTGTGACAAGGAGTGACAATGGACTACCAACCACTGCAGGACGAGCAAGCATGGCCCAGGTATGGGCATAACGCTTCCAATGACTGTGCCATTGCCAGGGGAACAGCCATGTCAGAACCAACTTTGTTGTAGCTCTTTGCCTACTGAATGCAGATCAGGAGCCTTGACATTAGTTGTGGCCAGGGCTGTAAAACTCAAATTCACAGTCACATCGCTTTTCAGTAGGCCATGCATGTAGATTGAAATAGACTTCACATTTTTCATGTGAAAAAAATATGCAGCAGGATTCTTAGCATGTAATTGACTGAATCTAAAAGTTCTGAGTTGAGTTTACAAATTAGTAATTGATGAAGTGGATGTCCCCATAGAAAATTTCATAGATTACTGCCCAGTTTTGCAGACAAGGTAGCTAAGTATGCTCAGAAGAAGTGCCTGTCATATTTAGCTGGCAAGTTAGATTACCTTAATCTTGTGTAAAGCAAAACATTTATTTCTTCTTACAGATTTACTGTCTATGCAGAAAAGACTGTGTAAACCCTTTTCAGTCTAGGAAAAGGAGTTTGAGACCTGATTTCTTGCAAAGACTCCTTTCTTACTCTATCTAGCTTAGAAAATCAGACAGTGGAATAGTCCAATAAACTGTACAAAGTGAGTGAATAACTTGGTGAAGATAGTTCAGAAATTAGCTATTCTTTCTTTTTTTTATTAGCTTAATAATATATTTTTTTAATAAATGAGTCTGAATGTTTGGTACACAATCATCCTGTTACTTTCTGCCTGTTTTATACTTCTGTTCTTTGCTTTAGCATTTATTAGAATAGCTTCCCTTTCTACAGAAGGGCTATGTTATTTATAAATTGCCATTTTATTTGCAATATGCCATATATGAAGTGGGCCGTAGATGGTAGTTACGTGGCTTGAGAATAGAACCCTTAATTTTGATGTGTTTTATAAACAATTGGCAATAAATGGCCTCATCCTGTGTCCTTTGACTCCAGTGGGAGCTCTGACAAGTGTGTTTACGCCAGAAGAAGCCGGCTGCCAGCGCAGCGGAGTGGGCAGCGCGCCTTTGCATTCAGCACAGTTGTGTGTCCCCGTGCCAAGAATGAATTTTGCCGATTCAAATTTGCTCAGTTTGTCAACACACAGCTCCCATTGAACTTCGCAGGACGAGAATCATTCTTGGCACGGGGCCGCGGGCAGCCCGGGGAGCGGGGCCGGCAGCGGCGGGAGCTGTGCACTGGCCAGGGGAGCAGCGCCCAGCCTTGGCTTCCCAGTTTCCGAGGCTCCCGTCTCCTGGAGCGTGTGTTTGCTGTTGTTGGAGTGGTGGGAAGAGTCAGTGATAAAAAGAGATTTCCTAGGTTAGTTTTCAAGGCTATTTTTTTGTGTGCGTGCCTGTCTGGATGATTAATGTGAATAGGAAAATACTGTTGACCCATTTAAATCATGTTAGACAACATCCATTGCTCATCTACATAATGAAATACACACTGAACATTACAGCCTAAGTATAAGAGCCAGTGAACTACAAAAATAATATTTTACTCATTTAGATTATGAAGTAAAATATAGGACATTAGTACTAATGATAGTATTAAATTTTAAGCCATGCAAATTGCAATTGTCAGTGAAAAAGAACTATAAGTTGAAAAGGCTATTAGCATTTCAGCTTTAACAGTTAATTTGAGTAATTTCTTTTTTCTGCTAGTGTGTAGCTTAAAAAAGTCTATACGCAAAACATTTAATAGTAAGTGCGGAAGTGTTTGTTTTATATTGTTATTTAATTTCAATCATTAAAGAAATGTTAGAAATTAATTTGCAATATTAAAATATATTAACATTTTATATCACCAACAGTAAACTTCAATTTTTACTTGGGTAAAATAAAATATAAAAGGCAAATTATTAGTAACCAAGAGATGAAATAATTTTAAGCATTTATTTAAGTACCAAAGCAGAAACTGCAGCCTTTAAAAATTGTCAAATAGAAACAGAATTGTCAGCATTTTAAACTAAATACAAATTTTAAAGTACTGAATTTAGGCTGACAGGTTTCTATGGTTACCTACCTTTCCAGTAGTTTGGTGAGATGTGTAAATTGGCCTGTGAGTCACTAGTAATTATTTGGGTTTTGTTTGTTATAGTTGTAATTCTGTGTTCAGTTTGAATCTAATACAGTTCATACCACATGCTTTGGTTTATGTATATTTTAGTGTGTATGATTGACAGTGATTGAGCATTTCTTATGGAGTGCTTGGTGTTTTTGTCATAAGTGATGTATGTTGGTACTTCTGAAAATGTAAACAACTTCTTCCTGTATCACTGTTTGATAAACAGGGATTTTTATGCTAAAAAGAGGTCTTTGTAAATGTTAAGTGAGGAGATAAATGAAAGGTATTTAAAAATAATTTAAAACATCTCCCAAACATTATACTGTACTCTTCCAAATTTGATCCATAATTCTGTCATTATAATTCATTCAGTGACCCAAATGTCACATATTTGTGAATAAGCTTCCAAGTTACACATTAATAGCACATAGTAATGACTGACAGGTTTAAAAATAAGTGTTTTAATCAGGATGCTACAAGTTATCTGCAGCAAGCTCTTGATTAGAACATCTTCCTTGTGCAGAGCATTTTCTTGAAATAAAAATAAGAGCTTATTTCTACCACCGCCACAGCAATTTAGCAGAAAAAGGTATAAACTGTTAGACCTCTCTGCTCATATATTTTGAGATCTGGATTATAGGATGTAATTCCCCAACCTTAGACTCGTCACTCTAGCAAAGGACTCACTCGTGTTTTCTCAGTGAAGACTTACTGTCCTAACATAACTTGTGTTTTCACGTGAAAACAGGACAATACAAGTAATTAACAACTTTTAACACAAGACAAGAATTACTACTAGCTGTCAATTTTACCAAATGAGTAGTAATGTAGTCTTATTTTATGAAGGTATTCATCCCAAAGTTGCTAGCCGTATGCACTTTTTTCCTTAATTTTGAGATAAGACCAACCTATGATTCAGAAATCATCATGTGTCCTTAGAGATTTGGCTGCAGGTGTATTGAAAATACTTATTGCAGGAAAAAGACTGAGTGCCTATTCTCTTCCCATGTGTCAAGCTACACAAAACATCCTCATACAATGTTCACAATGTTCAGGAGCATTCCTAAATTTCCTACACAAAGATTACTCTTATTTGAGCAATGTTGCTTGCCTACTAAAAGGGTGGGAAATGTTTTTTATGGTGATCCAGACATATTTTTTCCATTTCAGGTGGAAATTTAAGAGGTTAAAGTAGGATTTATTTTTAACATTTCATATTGTGTCAGGCATGTATATAGGACATAAACATGCCAGTTGAAAAACAGTTGTTTCACAGAGCACCTGAAAAGATTTTAACCCAGTAGGATTCAATGAATGTTAGAGCTGTGGGTGGGTGCATACAAACAACAAGATTTGGTACTGTGCTGTGTGTAAGGACTGTTTGAATAGCTTATTATTTTCATCTGAAACAACTGTTATTTTTTAAACGAACTTGTTCCAATAGTTGTTACTTCCCTACAAAATCAAAATAATTAATACAATAACCAATCTTTCAAGCAAAAGCAATTGCTCTGAGCTTTTAAAAAATCTAAAGATAGATAAAAAGTGCTTGGAAAATGTATTTAACCATGGAAGCCTGAGCAGATATGTTTCTCATTCTAATTTATTCACTTTATGATAAATTAATTTACTCAATAAAGGAATGCAGTAACATAAGAGGAATGTTTCTCCTGCTAGTCAGAGAAGTTGAAGCTTGCCAGATGCTGTGATCTGGAGCCTAAATTCCCTTGATAGTAACTATGATTGAAACCCTTAATATTGCTTTGTCCAGCTTTTGTACTGGACTTGTCTCATTTTGCGGTGATATTGCTTTAGACAACACTGTCTTTTTATTTTCCTCTTGTATTTTTCTATCAGAGAGAGGAAATGTAGTAGAAATAACGTTAGGATGGAAGGCTCTGTTGGAGAACTGCAATGCCCTGTTCCCAAAGTTAAGTCTGTACAGCCTGATCCCGTGTTCTGTAATAGACAATTAATTTCCTCTGGTATATTAATGAATATCTCTCAGCTGTAGTTAGATGGTACTCTTTATTTTTTAAATGCTATAATAAAAGGGGGAAGTACTGTTTAATGATACTAGAATTTTACTCAGTTAATTTATTTCTTATACTGCCTTGGTGTGACTCTGTGTGTGTGTATATACACAGAACTGTTCAACTGGTCAAAGGAGGTTTTAAGGATATAATACTAATTTTTTTCTTCTTGTTTGTTAAAGTTGCACTGTCAGTTGCTGCTGATAAAAGGTGGCATCGAGCCAGCTTCCTGAAGGAGCTATGGGGAGGGTCATGGCTTGTCATGACCTGGGCACCAGTACTTGAATGTTGTTATTATTGGGATGAAGTACCCTTAGGCTGTCATCCTTCCTGTAAATAGAAGGGGTTCTGATTCTCTGTGGTTTCCCAGTTTACCAACTTGCAGAACAGCTATTTTGTTGGCCCTAAGTTTGACTGAATAATGAATTAGAAGCACAGCACTATTCCAGAAGGCACTGATTCATCATTTTAGTCTGTTAGTCTAGACCAGATCATAGTAAGTAAAGCCAAACAAGAATCTGTTTCCCTATAGTTTATAAATTTACAAACTCGTTTGTATTGGCATAGAGCCAACAAATTGCCCAGTTCCACTCTGCATGAAGTAAGGCCAGAATTGTAATTAGCAAGGAGCGTAACTGAGGGCCAAAACTGACTTTTTTTGGTGACATGGAGGAGTCACGGTGATGTTGGCAGAGGGGCTGACTCTTCTCCCTTGGCATTGGTCGCTGTTCAACCATTGCTTTGCTTCGTTGCCTCTTAGAAGAGTAATAAGAACAGTTCTGTTAAAGCCTTTATTAACTAAACAAATTCTGTCGTTAATTTCCAGAAAAAATAAATAATTAAATAAAACAATCCCAGTTAGAATATAATGTTTGCAACATACTGGCCTGCGTTTCGGTTTATCAGGGTAGGGTCATAAGCATGCTGTTGTTGAAGTTTTCGCCAATGTGTTGCTGTTGTAACTGAAGTCACATCTATCCTGATGAATATTTCATTTCCCCAATCATGCTATTAAAAACAGAGTGTTTTTACCCTTTCATTTCTGCTTTCTCTTTTCCAGTACCATCGTGACAGCTGTGGCTGCGTCCTGTTTACAAATTGCTGCTAGTCACATTTTCAGTAGTCCTTATGGGTTTTGCTTTCCCCTAATACATCCAATTAGGAGGAAATATTTCTCACAAGCACCGACTTGCTCTTCTCCTTGTAATGACATAGTTCTGCAATCCAGGAAACAGTGCTGCATGGTGTCTATGTCCACGATTTCCTGATGTGGGAAAAACGTGTGGAAAGCATCTGGAGAGGAGGAGACCCCCTTTACCAGCTTGTTTCCTGTAAGCGAAATTGGAAGACCTTGTCTGTGCAAATAGATTTCAAAATAGAGTCTGCCCTTTGACTGTCTCCATAATTACACAGCGCTCTCTGTATTTTATTTGGCTGCCAGAGCAGTTAACCCCTGGAAGTAAGGGGCTGATGATGGCGTGACCAGCACGGGTATGCAGACATGACCATGTGAATGCACTCTTGTTTGGAGAAGCCTGTCGTTAAGACCTTCTTACAATATACTTTTACCAAATTTGAGAATTATTATGTGTTGGATTATGTTGATTAAGAGACGTTATATCCGTAATATACAGAAAATGTGGAGGTATTAGTTGCAAAAAAGGAAAAAAAAAAGAGAAACAAAAAAAAAGTTCTTTCATGGCTTTGATGTAATCAACATCTGTCAACAGAATGAATTTGCTTTTGTTTAATTTCAAGGGCTCTTGTCCTTCTACTTTGCCCAATCAGTTTCAACTTCTGCCTCAGGCATTTCCCTATGTTGTTCTTGGAGTTTTTTTCTTTTCTTGTTTTTTTCTTTTTTTTTTCTTTTTTTTTTTAGCGAATGCACAGGTTATTGCATGTGAAATGTGAGCTGCTCTTCTGCTACACAGGTTACACAGAGCTGGAAAGAACCTTTAATCTTTCCCATGCTATTTTTGAAGCTTGGACATGCCTTTGCAACAAGGGGGTTACAAAGTCAGTGTTTTATTAGACAGTTAGAGTTACAATTACAAGTAAAGGTCTTTCAAACCACAGCCATTATTTTGGATTGAAAAATGGGAATATTTGGTAATTAGCAGTAAAAAGCTATGTATTCTTACCTAGTTGCCTTGGCTGGATTCCACATATTGTTACCCTTAGTGATTTTTAATACCTCATTTTAAACTTTAATCCTCAGAAGTTTCAGCAAAATGAATATTTGCACAAGAAGCTAAATTATGCTGGAGCATTAAAATCACCTGACAAGCCAAATGAAAGATCTCTAGTGTTTTACCTCCAAATGAGTATATATTAAGAAAATCTCCAGTCATTCTTTTTTCAGTTTAAAAAGAAAGATTAAATCACATATTGTGAAAAGAGTTGTCAGAACAATGCTTTTGATGTTAACTTTATCAAAAGCAAGTTGATTTTATTTCCTAAATAGTTTGGGATGTTAATTCTTGTAATCCTAAATAATTCTGGTACTCTGCTTCTGTTGATACTATGACTAAATTATTTTAAAATATGTTAATTTATTTCTTGTCTCTTTTAAGATGTATTTATTGTAGCTCAGAACTGTCATGAAGTTTATCCATTGGTAATGTTTTTGTTATTTGCTTGGAAAATTGAAATCTTTCATGAATAAATACCAAAAAATGGTTGCTAACAATCACATTTGATGAATCATGTAAATGAGCAGGTTTTTGCACAGCTACCCCACACTTCATTCATTGAAAACATAGCTTGATAAATTGCTGTAACTGTTAAACAAGAAGCATTAGAAAAGGGCTTATGTGAGAGTTCATTTTCAACATCTCCCATTAAAAATACTTCTTGACCAGGGGAAAATCACATTTAAATTACTAAAATCAACTTAATTAAGGGTCATTAATAGAGATACACATAAAAAACTCTCCACTTTATGAGTGAAATGGGAGCATTTCATTATATAGTGTAACATGCATGAACAGATAACAATTAAAATAGCCCTGGAGTAAAAGGCTAATAAATATAGGGCACACTGTGCTGCAAAATCAGTCACTTAAAAATGCTCCCACCCATCATAATTCTTGAATGCCATATTCAGCCCCTCTGACTGACTCGTTTAAAAGGGAAAAAAAAAAGTAATTTCCACACAAGATAAATTCATGTGGTAATTCACAAGAGCTCACAGTGCATATTTATATTATGAATCCGAGTGAAGGTCTGGAAGGTGTGCAGAGGAATCCGGCGGCTGCGGCAGGACGTGCGTGCGCACAGATTGCACAGTGGGATTCACGGGCGGCTCCGCGGAGCAGTTGGCAGTAATTTTCTGTGCTCGATGCATCCAGGCTGCTGATGTGATTCTGTAACGCTGCTGCTAATTCTCCTTAGCGCAGCCGATAGTAAATATTCTATTGCTGGTGGCAGAGGATGTAGCCTTGCTGTTGGGATACAGAATAAACACATAAATGGTCAACTTTGTATCCTGGTCGTGCTGGGCTGTTGCCAGCCTGCCCAGCTTCACACGCCACGCTCTCCGGTGGCTGCAGTTTCTGCTGGAAGATGCATAAATGCCGTGTTTATGAATTATCTTACAGTAATTAATATACATAGAAAGCTGAACAAAAAGGATGTGCTTGTGCACCAGTGTTGCAGAAGTAAATAAAGGCACTGAGAAAAGCTTTGATGGGTGTAAGGGGTGGGGAGGAGGGAATCTCTGAGCCAGACTTGGAGAATACAGACAGTTGTTCCTGTCTCAGGTGATTGATGATGTTGCTATATCGAATTAGCTGGGAATATGGGAACTTAAAAAATAAAAGGAGCTGTGGAGGCATTAGAAGGCTTTCTTAAGGAAGGAAGTGTGTGGATAGAGTCCAGATTTTCATTATAAACCAGTAACTTCATCATGTTTTAATGCCATTTTATTTAATTTTATTTTTACTTTGTAGGAGAATGTTTTCTCTTAGAATTTTTTGTATTTCAAATAAAGGTTTAGTTGTCCTGTGTTTATAATTCGTGTGATATAATTTAGGAATTGTATTTTAGTGTGGTGATACTTATTTGCTTGTCTCATTTCATCTGTTCAAGTAGTAGGTATTTTTGTATGCATCTGGTTTATAATGAGTAGTTAGTAGAATAACAACAGGCTACAGTACCTTATTATCCTGTTATTTTGTGACAACACTTGCAGTGTGTCTTTGGGAGAACAGAGGTAAAAATTTCATTCCAAATAAAAAGGTATCCCTTCTGAATGTGGGCTAGTCGATATGAATATGGTTTAATGTATTTAAGAGTGTGTAATTGGGGGTGTGCATTGGGAATAATTGACAAGCACACTGCACCTTTTCTTCCCCAGTTAAATTGTGACACAGTAGACAAGGTGCCCAGGGAGCATGCTGGGCATCAAGGAGAGCATTTAAAATACGTGTTCATGTACTGATGTCCACGGGGACTTTAGCTGACCACATCAGTGAGTGTGGGATTTCAATATAGTTGTAGTACCTTTAGCCGTGATAAGAGCAAGGTACTTCAACTGCGCTTTGTAAAAGAGGCTACTTGGCTTACACTGTCAGAGTGATTTCTACTTCCAATGGCCCAAAAGTTGCTGCCTCAACAGATTCTGTGCTTCCAAATTCCAGAAATGAGTGCAAACCAGACAGGGAGTTTGTAGGATGCTTTGGGTTCTTTGGACATGCTTACAGTTGCAGGTTAGGTGACCCTTTCTTTTTTTTTTTTTTTTTTTTTTTTTTTTTTTGGGTTTTTTTTTTTTTTTGTATGTTTGGGTGTTTTTGTTAATTGGACAACGATTTTTTTTCTTGTGAAGGAGACTCTAGGAAAGTAGATTATGAGGCTGCTGTTTAAATTCTATTTAATAGGCTACCAAACCAATTCAGCCCACTGTTAACTGGGCAGCTTCACTTCCTTGGAGACACTTTCTCCTGTTTTGAAGCAGGCAGCTTCCATTGGGGTGCTTAGGTTATACTGAGAGCTTGAGGTGAACCTCATCCTCAGCTCCACTTTGTTACTTACTAACAATTTTAAAAAACACCCAAAAAACCGAAAAAAACCCCCACCACTAAAAATTTGCTTGAGTAAAAATTTCTACACCTGAGATTTAAGCTTTCAGATACTGGTAGCTAAATGTAGCCCTGACCAGTGTGCAAAGAGACAGTCGGGAACACTTCTAATGCAAACCCAATGCAACTATTTCATTCCATCTGGGTTTGGGGCTCCAAAACAGTGCATAACTCGAATCTTCTGTATGTCATGGAATACTGTAAAAGGGCTGTCTGTGAAAGATTGCACATGTGGAAAGATAATTTCTGCATCTGAACATGATAAATGCATTCAAAGGAAAGGAAGGAAGATACAATAGAATAAAAACATGCAAGATACGAAAGAAACTCTTCTGAAAAAAAATTTTTACATACTTACAAAATATACAGTAGATTAATTTATTTTTTTATTTTATTAATTTTTCTGTGATATAAAAATGTTTAGTTACTTCTGTTTAAACAAGAACTTTTTACTGAAGAATAATTACTCATCTGGATTACTTGCCGCAAGATTGCTCTTGTATTTGTATACATAATGACATTTTTCAGAAGCAGATCAACTGTTATGTTAAACTTGTATTTCAGAAAAAAACCTATGTTTAGATTGTAGAACGTTTGAGTGGTGGAAATACATACTGTGTGTAATTGTAATGTAATTGGGCAGTGTCAATAATCCTTTTGAATTTCCTGGTTTTGATGCTAGCATTGTCTTTTGTGGTTCATTATTTTGGTTTTGATGTCTCTGAGAGCCTTTGGGCCTCAATGCCCTTTCTTTTCCCTTTTTTCCTTTTTTTTTTTCCTTTTCCTTTTTTGAGGGGGCAAAATGTGTCATTGCCCGACAACTAAGTTTGAGCTATGAAACGTTCATCCCAAATTCCCATGTGAATTAAATGGAAATCTGAACCAAATACTCCAAATAAATTACAAATTTTAATCCCTTCAATTACTTTTGGCCAAGATTAAAAATATCTCCTGAAGTTCTTTCTGTTGCTCCCGGAACAAAATGAACCCTGTTCTTTGTGTCTTGAGCAACAAGACAAAGAGAAACATTACCTTTGTTATGCTCAAATCTGTGACCAATTCTGCAAAAACATAGCTGAAAATATTGGCTGAAATAACATTAAATCTTCTTTTTGTCTTCTCTTTTCTTACTATTGTCCCTTATTAAGTGCTTTGCCAAGCCTTGAACAGTGCAGCTGTGTAAATTGCTCCAAGCAGAGGCCAGTTAGAGCATCACTCCTTGTCTGTAAACTGTGGGGAATTTACCCATACTGCTTTTTAATGCGTTAAACCAAAACAGATTTCGTGTTTTGTAAAGCTTCAAAGTATTGTTTGGGAAGATTTTTTGTTCTCATTTCTTCTCGTTCTTACTGCTCCTTCTTAAACAGTACAAGATTTGAATTACCCTTGGCAACTACATGAGTTCTGTGCTGTGTTTTACATGGTGCCCTTCTTTTTGCATACTTTCCATTTTGTAATGTGGAAGTAGAAAAAAATGTTAATAATTTTTAATTCATCTGTTAACAGGTTCTGTGACTGGCTGCCACATAATCTTTTCTTCTTGCAATCGTAACTACCTGCACAGGCACACAAGCAATCATCAGCAAAGGTGCTTCTTCTTTCAGGGACAAAGAAATGCTGCTTATAGTATAGTTTGGCCAGCCATGGTTTCTCCAGCTCACCGAGTTCCTAAGGTACTGCAATTTCTGTTACATAATCTGTTCTTCAGTCAGTAGAGTTTGATTGCAGTCATGATCAAGTGTATTTGTTGTCCAACAGCTGGGGGTTGGATCACTGTCCTGTTGCTTGGTCTGGTATTTGAAATAAGAGGGCTGGTGTTCAGCTGTCTACCATGTTAAACACCCTGATGTATTTAGTTATGAGGGAGTTCAAACCTGGGGCTTGTTCAGTTATAGTAGTATAAGTGTGAATGTTATAATTATCTGTCAGCAATTCTGGATCCAGGTTCTTGTTTGTAACAATTATAGACGGTCTTACTAGAAGTCAGTAGGAATCACTCATGATCATCTGAGTCCCTTTCTGTATAAATCTCTAGCAAGCAAATTATAAAAGTGTTTCTATTTTGCTGATGGTTTTATTTGGTTATGTCAGAAAGAGAACGTACAATACCTGTTGGTAGCTGTCCCGCAACCCCACTGCATATTTTGAACTTGTATTTTTTGTGCCTGAGTGTTCTTTTTCCTTGCAACATATATTTTTATTTTTATTTACTTTAGAGCCAAAAGGGACTTTTTCATGCAAATGCAAATTTAACATGTGCTCCACTTCTGGTTTCCTTTTTTTCCTCTTCTTTTTTTTTTTTCCCATTTAATTACAGCATACAGATTAACTGTTTAGTATCTTTCCTTTAGCCAAAAGAAACCAAAGTACCCTTTCTAAATAGTGCTTCACAGGATGTGTATTAGTACTTTTTATGATTTTGTTTTTCATTTTAGTATAGATTTTTTTTGTCAAATATAGGGTATTTCCATGGGCTAGAAATACTAAAAAGTTGTTTGATAGGAAAGCAGATAAGAATGATGGATGTAGGGCTCTTAGCCCTAAGAGGCTGTGTGCGGGGAGAACATAGGGTTACATGCTCTATATATTTTCAAAAGCTTTAAAATCGTAGAATTTACAAGCTTTATTTTCTGTATTTAGATGCTTCTTTTAGGATAAAGAGGAAGAAATATATTGTCATAATGAAAAGTTGGCTTCCCAGATCAGAGTTCTCAGACTGTCTAAAAATCAGTCCAGCTCTATGAACTCTGAAAACCTGATGGCAAAGTTATTACTTTTATTCAGAGTATGCCAGAAATCGCATTGAAATAACATAGTGTTTTTTAAGATGTTGGTGTGAAACTGTCTACATAGACATTTGTATGTACACTGCTTTGGGCTTCTCCCTTAACACTCCTTAGAGGTCAGCAGGACCATGTCTCAGCTAACAGGTAAGTGCCCTCCAAGGGGAAAGCAAGCAAGGATGATGCTGTGTGTGGAGCTGCTAATGCAACAAATGGCGTTGTTTTGGGGTTTTTTAATTAAGGTCCAAACTACTGCAATAGGACGTTGTTAAGGTTGATATGGCATTAATTTGAAAGAAATGGGAATCTGAAATTCTGTTGATGTAAGTTCACTGAAGATTCACTTTTTATCAGATTAAACATAAAATACCTGTAGGAGTAGCAATAGTCTTCCTATTTAAAGTCCCAATAGAGCTCATTAGTTGCCCCACTCTTTGTTACTCCTACACCCTGTTGTTGTATGGTCATGTTGCATACAGCCTAAATGCCTACTTTGTTTTCTGCCTGCCAGCTTGACTCTGTATTTTGTGAAGTCAGTGCAAACCTCACCCTGTGGCCAGCATGGCAGAAAATCAGCCTGGCTGTCATGGGCAAAGGAATTCTTCTGTAGCCAGGGAAACAGCCCAGGACCCTTTGAGAGAAAGTGCATTTCCTTCTCTGTGCAAGACATTACTGTTCTTATTAGCTTTCATGTTTATAAACGTCATGAAATTGTTGTGGATTTAAAAAAATCAGATATTAAATTTCACCGCATGCAAGGGCTGAGAAGTTCTTGTGTGGAAAAAATGAAGTTTATTACACTTCCCTTGACATAGCAAATTGGGATACCTTTGTGTAATGTTATAGGTGGACAAATTTCGGCACAACATGTGAACTAGATTAATGTGTAAAAGCCTATAAATTAAAATAAGTTAAATCCTAAGGTTCTTAGTCAAAAAGCAATCTCATGGATTTCTCAATAGGAGTTTTGTCTGAATGAGAAACACAGGATTTGATCAGGTTTAATTTTGAGACTAATTCTGTATGTTTGTCCCATAATGTCCAGTGTTTAGATGCGTTTTGTAGAAAAATGTCCCTCTTTGCAACAGAAAATGAAGAGTTTTTAAGTCTTTCTCCCAGTTTCCTAACTTGAGATTGTCTGTGCTGGAAGTCAGCTGCAGTATCTGGGGTTTCAGCACGGGAAGGCTTACAGACTGTGTAAGTCAGTAGTAACAGGCAATGTTAAGTTCAAAAGGGCAGTGGAAGAAATACTGAGGCAGCCTTGAGGGTTTGCCCTGATGGCTTAGGAAGGTCGATACTACGACAGAAAGGGCAAGCTGCCATGAAGCAGGAGGCAGTATCTGAGAAAATGATCCCATTGTCATGCTCAGTTTTCTGATCTTCATTTTCAATCCTTTTTCTCCAAGCACATAAAGAAGCCAGACTATGTGACGACAGGCATTGTACCAGACTGGGGAGACGACATAGAAATTAAGAATGAAGATCAGATTCAAGGGCTTCGTCAAGCTTGTCAGTTGGCCCGTCATGTCCTGCTTCTGGCTGGAAAGGGCTTAAAGGTAACAATTACAGAAGTCCCATAACAGCTTGGATGTCTTTTATGCTTTCACTTATTTGGGTTTTGTTCCTACTTTTTTTTTCTTTTAACTTTCCTGTAATGTGCATCCAACTTTAAGGTCAATCCTGAAAAAACTAGGATTTATTAACTTTTGATTCAGTTCATGATATGCCTATTTAATTATTTCTATATTTTGGACCTGTGTAGTGCTCAGTTGCTGGCTCAGGTGTAATATCTCTGTGTTTGTAATCTCCCTTTGTTTGGATTGTGTCAAATCGTGTGAGTTTCTCCTAAGGCCCACGCTACATTTTTTCCTTTCCTTTCATGGCCCATCTTCCTCATATGTTGTTCTTTCCAGCTCTGCATGTATAGAAGCCCAAACTTGGTCTGCCTTCTCCATTCCTGTCCATCCTTCAGCCCTCACTGTCCTGTGGGATCCAATACCACTCATAGAGCTGCCAAATTCTACACAATTTTCCAGAGTGCATTGATAATAAAGCCTCATGGTTCCCAGAAATGTTCCTACAGTATGCTTTTTGGGATACCTCCCAAGAAAAAATGTAGAGGGAGGAGCCTACTACCAGGTTTTGCAGATGATGAAGTGCTTTTTTAGCCTTGCCTTGGTATTTCATGTAATAGCATATTGGATAAGGTGAAATGGGTTGAGTAGCTATGAGATGCAGAGATAGACGGGGACTGTAGGTCAATGCCATTGACTTAAAAGGGGATTTTTCTTTCAGCTATCATCACTCTTTCACAAAGGTTTAGTTCTGGAGCTGGGATGGCCAATGAAAAACTGCCTGAAGGTTGAATCGTACTTAGCTTTGTGCGTGTTTAACTTTTTAATGTTCAATTATTTCTCAGTACAATAAAACTTACTCATTTAAAGTTAAGGGCATATACATGTTTCTGAAGGGTCAGGGTGCAATGTGGGTTTTGAATGAGAGCAGTTTTTCACAAATACTCTTTGATTGTTATCATGCGTAAATACACGGTTATGCAGTATGGTGTAGTTTATGATGCAGTTCCTAGTATGTGCCAAATCATGCATAATAGCAAAATACTACACACACATAAAGAATGTTTTGGAGCAAAAAGGTGTATAAGGTAATAATTACATAACCTGTGTACTGGGAGGGAGGTGGCATTTGGAGTTGCACTGCTAAGACCACTGCCCAGATCAGTCACAGACTGGTGGTGAGCTCTGTTTTTCACAACTGTTTGTTCAAGACTCCCCTGACTGGGAGGATGCTCCAAAACCCTCCCTCATTGACAGTGAGCATCTTCTGCTTTCCAGCTTGTTGCTGTACGTGGTCAGTTTATACCCATCTGTTCTTGTGCCAACACTGCTCTTTAATTTAAACAGCTTTCTGCCTTTCCTTGAGTCTTCCCCTTCATGGAGGGGTAGAGCTGTGCACCAGACTAAATAAACCAAGCTCTTTCAAGCTATTCTCATAAGCTAAATTCTACATTCCTATTTTACCTGAAGAGTCCCATCCCTCCACCTGTTCCTGTTATCTTGCTGAACCCACCTTGCATGCAGTCCTCCAAACTGGCTCTTGCCTGTGCTTTAGCTAGTGGCAGTAAGATCCCCCGATATAAAAAGGGTGCATTATAATCTATGGATACAGAGAGATAATAGTTTGATCTTGGTTTTGATGTCACCATTACTGCCTGTGGGACTTCAAATTACAATATGGTATTATATATGATAGATTTCCTGGTTTGAGTTACAGATTCGGGAATAAAGCAGCAGATTCTATGACATGAAAATATTTTATTATATACTGTTGAATTTCCCTGCTCCAAATAAGGGATTAGGTGCACTGTAGGTGTCACCGCAAACTTGCCCAGCTAACAAAAGTATCTTTATAAGTAAAGCACATACTGTTAAAAGCAGAACTTCTCACAGGATGTAAGCCGTGCAGAGACCAGAGGTATGTCTGCTGTGTATCCGAAAGCCACATCAAATTGCTTGAGCAGAGCAGCAGTAGACAGCAGCCAGTCAGGTACATAGCCACTCAGTTTGTCTGTGGGCTAAAGATGAAGATATTTGAGCAAAGGCAGGAACAACAAACCTGTATTTATCCAGAACCAACAGCTTCCATATCCAATGCAGACAGCGTGCCAAGGCTGCGGCTGCCATCCCAGCACTGAGGCTGCAATGGCTGCTGCAAAGCAGAGGGCATGTGCAGTAATCCCAAATCCTGGTCTTGAACCCATGTTCTTTGCTCCTCACCTGCCCAACAACATTTCTGTGCTGAACAAAATTCAGCTGAGTAAACAGACCTGGTTTTATCCTCAGCACAGTACACAAGTGCACTCTCCTGTATTCAGTGTACATGGCCACTCAGTATTTCAATATATGACTGTCTCCTGCACCACAGCCTACCTATATTCCACATGTTACTCCAAAATCACAGCCACTGTGATTTTTCCTTCAGTGTGCTAAGAATGATACTCGTATCTGTACTAAGTATGATTTTCAAAGGCTGGAACTCATTCAAATCAAAATCAATTTACAGAGGAACCCTCAAAAGTACTTCTCAATGAGAGAGGTTTCCCTACCAAATTTCAAATTTCAGCTCTAACCATTCCAGAGACAGAGTTGATCCAAAAGAAAAGTGAGAATAATGTTATTTTAAGTGTGTGCACTTTCCACTCCATGGATACTCAATAAATGGCTGAATGATTTATGAGAGGGGATTTTTTTTTAATATGTAAAATCTTGAAGAAAAGATTAATCTAGAAAACGTTAAGCATAAAAATGAAGATTTCTAAAAATGATGAGTCAGCGCTTGTAGATTCACTACGATCATCCAGGCTATGGCAACTTTAAGTAAAATATCCTCAAAATTTGAAGCTAAATATTTAAATATTTTATAAAATTTAAGAATACCTGGAAAACAATTTCTTAAAATGCCTAAATACATTATGGTAAATGTACTGGGCAATTACAATACTTAATATCCTTCCTTTTACAAATAAAAAGGGAAAGTAATGTTGTGTTTTAAGGCACTGAAAGCATTGAAACGAGACATTTCTATAGCAGCTACTGAAACGATGCCATGGGAAATTGGTGTCTTCGAGAAAGTAGATATGGAAAAGAACAGAAAGGAAGTAGACAGTATTTTACATTTTCTAGGAACATTTGAGTGTTCATTTCTACTGCATGCTTTATTTAAAACCTTTTTTTCTGAAAAAAAAGACCACGTATCAATAAAATATATCAGACAGTATAGTGTTTTGTATCAAAGCAGAGTATTTGAAACATCCAATATTTCATTGAAGCTTGGCTGCAGTCACATTCAGTAAATATAAGAAACTCATTTTGCTTTTCTAACAGGATGTTATGTTTGATATTTTAGGTTGGCATGACAACTGAAGAAATAGATTCCATTGTTCATCATGAGATAATCAGACAGAATGCTTATCCATCACCTCTAGGCTATGGAGGTTTTCCAAAATCTGTTTGTACTTCTGTAAACAACGTGGTATGTCATGGTATTCCTGACAGGTATTTCCTCAATAATGTACATTTTACAACTTGGAATTGAAATGTTAAACTGAAATTAATAAATTGTATTTAATATTGCACATACTTCAGCTTAACTAAATGTCATATGTAAAGGCATTGTAGATGCAGAACATGTTACCACATGATACTGATAGCTGTTATAGAAATGTATGTGAAATAGCAAAAAAATATATCATCGTGTTTGTCCAGACACTTAAAGAAAAATAGCATATTACGTTTTGAGTTTAGTGTATGGGGGGGGAAAACCCAGTACAGTCTGATTTTTTTTTCATCCAGCAAAATAAGTATAGGCTAAGGAATAAATACATTTGAATTTATGTGGGTTTTTTTTTTTATATTCGCAATACATTCAGCTACTCACAAAGTAAAATATGAACCCTAGTGAGAGAAAAAGAATAAATATAATGGTAGATTTTTCAGGTGTTGATATGTTTTTCTGGTAGTTGTTTCTCATTATTTTATATTCAGCTACACTTGTTCTCTAAGTAGTCAGAGCTGAACATTAAAAATGATTATTCTGTTTGCTTCTGCCTTCCTCCATCACAAAATACCTACCCCTTGATTTTTTATGTATGTGTCATTAGGTGTTTATTCTTATATTCCCTTTGTTGGGAACTGTCTGCCATCATTATTTTTTTTTCTGTTTATGTTTCAGTCGACCTCTTCAGGATGGAGATATTATCAACATTGATGTCACGGTGAGTAATTCATATAAAAAATAGTCTTTGATCAACTTTAGAATCACTAGTAGCAACAGGAAGAATAGTGGATTGGAGATGGGGGATGCACAGATGGATGTGCTGTTTACTTCTGAGCCAAGGCACAAGCAGCTGGTTTCCTTTTTTGTTTTTAACTGTGTGTTTATTCCAGCTAGACCCAGGCCTGACTTGAATTTAGGACTGGAATCAGATGCACTGAGATCAGTGTTGGCCTAAGTGAAATGTCAACCCAATCCTGCTATGTGTCATGTTTTTGAGAAGGTGTAATTGTTATTGATCCACTGTGTAGTTAATGCAGAGCACCACAGTACTGGGCAGCAGCTGAAGATAGATATGTATGAGATGAGCTAACATGAAGAAAGCCAGCATTTTTCCTTCACTCTGCCAAGATTGATCTTCCTCTTCCTGCTGATTTTGAGTGGGGCCTGACATTATCTTACTCTGTCATTAGAGGCTACATTGGCCTGTGTATGTCAGTCTATTTGGACAGCAACTCTTTTGCTAGCAGTGTTCCCTACATTTATTAAAATCCCCGAAGGTAGTGTTGTGTTCCATTTCTGGTATAAAAGCCCTGAACCTTTTGAGCAGAAACAGAAATAGTGTGATATAACTGTGACTTAATATTTCCAGGGAATCATCAATTATAGCTATTTAAATAAACACGGTCTGGGTTTTCCTAGGAGCAAGAAAGCACAGGAACTGGAAACCTAATTCTCATTTCATTTATAAAGAAAAAAAATTTGTGTCTTGCGGAGGTTTTTTTTCTTTTTGCTGTGCATGTTTTTATTTTTCTGAAGTACTGTTTATTTCTAATACGAACACAGATGTTTTTTGAATCCCACCATTATTTTGCAAAAATATGTCGCATACAGTGAGTAGAATCTCATAAAAACAAGCTTTTAAAATCATTAAAAAAACTATTCGTAACTTGATACTATTTTCATACTGGCAGAGTGAAGAAATGTTCAGCAGACCTACCTCTGAGCATGAGATTCAAGCTTTCTAAAATATTTTTTCTATTAAAATTAGGGTCAATGACCTTTTTCCCATTATATGCTCACATGTGATCCAGAACTGGGTTTGGCTTGGCTTGGGTTTTTGATCTTTTTTAATTCTTTCCCATCTCCATACTTTCTAATCATAGAATTCTGACTATCAGATTTACACAGTGCAATCTAGCATTTTTAAACTTTATTTTTGGCCTTCATTTTTACTTTGGTGAACTGGTGTCGCTTTGCTCAGTTTATTAGACTAAATCAGTTTGTAACGCCTAAGGATTTAAATCGTATTTCTTTGTACCTCCTTAAGGTTCATTTTACTTTTTGTTCAGTCTGTCAGGATAATAATGATACCTTAGATCGAAAAAAAAGTGTAGGCTCATGTCACAGATACTTTCCATGATAAACTAAATGAAATATTTTTGTATTAATGTAGTGTACATATCTTGTCCACTCTGCTTCACAAATGTCTGACTAAATGTTACTGGCCTTTTTGAAGACGTAGATTTTTTTGCTTTTAATTTACTCTCATAAAATAAAATAAATCTTGACATTTCTGTGAATGTGAAGATTCCTGCAAGGATGGGAATTGCTGACTATCTTTGTAAGATTTTTTTTAATCATTTAAAACTGAACTGTGCTGTGTGTGATAATTGCTTAGTCCAAAACAGCTGAGGAAAAAATACTACTTTTCAGCATTATTAACTGACCTCTTAGCTTATTTTTAATGAGCAAAACTGGGATGTTTCCCAGCTGGACTGAATAAAAATCAAAGTAAATATTGAACAACGAATTGTTTATAATTGTGTACAGGTTCTATAAAGTAATTAAATAATACTCAGGTTGTTAAGTGTAAATACCCAGCACTATGTACAAATTACCTGAACAAAAAAATCCATTTTAGCACAATTAAGATGGTAGCATTTCATAGATGAAATACAAATTTTATAGGCTTGAAACACGTAGACTTGAAAATGTGTTTTAGTATAGAGACAACAGTGTTATCCATTACTGGATCCTCATCATAGTGCAGTTTTCAGCCTATTGTTATCAGGTTAATGTTTCTTACAACTTGGTCTTTCATTGAATTTTAAGGAAATAGTATGTTGCAGTTGCTGTGGTTGTAGTTTATTAACATCAGAAATATGTAATTGCAGTGGAAGGGCTGCAGTGAATGTTATTATTGGTTTTGTTGTTGGGTTTTTTTTGTTGTTGTTTGGTTTGGTTTGGGTTTTTTTTAACTCTTGTATGTTTTAAATCTGTGTTTGCTTTTCCAGGATGATGATGTTTAATGTTGGGGGTTTGTGTGTTTTACTTGCTAGAGCTAAAAACAAGCTAGTTCAGTTTAAATATGAACTATCTAGTTTAAAACCTGCCCAATGGGCATTAAATACAAAAATTAAAAAAAGATTTTGTGGTAGACTGAACTGGCAGAGGAAGGTGTAGAGCAGAGGATTGCAGCTGCTTTTTGCCGGAGTGGTGGCAACCCAGTTGGGCCCTTGCTGGCGCTCACCTTTCTTTAAAATACCCCTCGCTCCTAGTGGCCTGCATTTTCTTTACATTTCAGCCTGAAGACAAACCTGGCCTTGGAATAAACTGTCTGTAGTGTGGGTTTTTTGGGGTTGTGGGGTTTTTTTAGTTTGGAATCAACCAAAAAGAATGTGAGTCTGTCTTTCACAAATAGTTTGCCAGTGGCAAAAGTTCAGTGGTTCGAGCTTGGTGAGTAATTAGTTGAAGGATAGTTGCCCACTGTTTGGGGGAGAAAAAAATGTTTTAGAAGATCAAAACTGTGCACCATTATAATTTGTCTTTTTGTGGGGAAATTTGGCTTGGTCTTACAATTATGGGCCAGCCTGTCATGGTGCAGAGCTGCAAACCCCATTTTAATGGTGTGTTGCAGGGCTCCATAGTGCATAGCCAGGATTTCTTGTGCTCAACAGAGAATTTCAGGAGAGCTAACATTTAAAACCTATGAAATGTCAAAAAGAAAAGAAAAAAAACAATATGTAATTAATTCAACAGCATGTTTCATTTTCCGGACATGAAATTTTTCAGTGCCACAGCAGTACATTTATTCTCTAAAAATTCATCTCTGGAAATCAGAAGTAAAATCCAATGTTAATGCCACATTATAGCTTAAGAATGAGGTTAAAGAAAACCTGCGACAGCCGACAGTGGATTTGGTCCATGCTTTCCTTGGGGTTCGCTCTGGCTGTTTTCAGGGTGTGGTTCTCACCTCAGAGCTGCAGCGGGGACTGCTGGCTGCGGATGTACATCTCCCTGCCAGCCACCAACAGGTTCCCCCGTGCCCACGGCCAGCACTGGGCCTCAGTGCCCTGCCCCTCTGGGGTGCAAGCACATCCCTGGCCACAGGGGCAGGGGCCAGTATGGGTGGGCACCCAACAGCCCCAAGGCCCCCTTCAGCCCTCCACGGCCCCCACCCATCTTCTCGCAAACAGCCCAGTTATCCTCATGTCCTGTCGCTGAGCAGTGTCACTGTCTGGTGCACTGCTGGGCACTGATGCACAGCTTCTGCTTTTCTTGAATTTTTAATTGGCAACACTGGCAACCCGTAGGCACCTTGCAATCTTTCAAGATTTTTTTCTTTCCTTTGCAATGTTTTGCTTTTCCAGTCTTGCAAATATGACTTACCTGTCTATCTGTTGCAATATATAGCTTGGTCCTAGAAGGAATGGATTTAATTAAGAAGACGGTCTGTTTCTGGATGCAAAATGAGAAAATGTCTTTACATTTCTGCATATGTTTAGGTGTATTACAATGGCTACCATGGTGACACTTCTGAAACCTTTTTGGTGGGCAATGTGGATAAATCTGGTGAAAAGTTAGTGGAGGTTGCCAGGAAATGTAGAGATGAAGCAATTGCAGCTTGCAGACCAGGGGCTCCCTTCTCTGTAATTGGAAACACAATCAGGTAAGCCTTATATTGACAAGTAAAAGGAGGGCTGGCAAGTGGGACAAAGGTTATTGGTGGTTTGGTATAAAGCTGATGACATGTTTTATGATTCAAAACCATCATTTCAGTCTGATATCAGTATGTGAACTGCCAAGCTATAATGTTGTTCCATGGGTAAGAGGTATTTTTTTTAAAGTGAATTACACTAGGGTCAGCAAAGATAACTGTAGAAAGACAAAGATATTCATAAAGTAGATTTAAATTAACAGATGTAATTTGCAGTGGGCTTTTGTTTATTTTTTATTTGTGTGTGACACTATACCACATCTGTCTAACAGGGTAAGACAGTTAGAAACCATTGTTTTCATTGAATGTTACAAAGGAATTAGTCAACATAAATAAGCTCTTTGTTTAAAAACTACGAAAATATTTAACTCGAGAGCTTCTGATCTTACAAAGAGCAGTGCCTGCTAACGTCACAGGGAAAAAAGAGCTGACATTCAGAGATTTTTCCCTATTTTGTGTCTCTTCTAGCTTTCACATAAATGCAGTCATGACTCTTCTTCTGCTGATGGCTTTAAACAAAAATACATCTTAGTTTTTTGAAGGTACCTATGGATTATTTTAAAATGTTTGCCAAAAAAAAGAAACAGACGTATATCATATACATTTCATTAAGCAATACTTCTTCGGACTGCTAATGGTCCCAACAAGCTATTGAATTCATTCTGATTACTTAAAAGCTGCAAGGCTTAGTCACCTTGAAAGGATGCTGCTTTTTTTTTCTTTGTAAATCTTCAAATACTTTAAGAAAAAAAGAGAACGGCAAAATATCAGTTAGATGTATTTATAGCTTTAAAAATATTGTAACAGAGTCTGAATCAAACTTTAGTGAAACCTCTTTGGGTTATATCTGAGAAGCTTTTATTGAAGACTTTGTATAAAATTGTGTTTTTGACAGTTTTAAATTATAGGCTAACTAGCCTGGAGAAAAAGGATAGTGTCTTTCTGTTCTTTCATAGGAAATGTTGAATCAGACCCCTACTGGGAAAAGAAATTTAATGCATATCTCACTATCTTACTGTCCATGAATATAATAGAAGTGAATTCAAAATGTAGTTTTATTTTTGCAAATGGGATGAGTCGATAGATGCACCTCGTATTTTTGAACACCTAGGGTTCAACAAATTTACTGGTGGTGCTCTTGCATTTTAACAAAATTTATTCTTGAGTAGAAGGGGGCACAGAACACTGGATTCTTATTCAAGCATTCTATCGAGCTCTGCATTCATGGCTGTGTCTAAAGGGCATGTCAGCCTTTGATTCTCTCTGAGAGGTAATTATCCTTTTCCTGTCACGGAACAACAAATGATAGCTAACTACAGAGGCACATTTGCAGTAGTCACATTCATCAACTGCAGAAAAAAAAAATTCAATTTAATTGTGCAACACAGCTGCACATAGGCTTTTTGAGCATTTCTGTTGTTCTCCCTGTCTTACTATTCCTCCCTCCAGATCTATTTTTTAAACTTTTTTTTCTGGTTATTTTTTCCCCCTTTTTGTCTCTTCTTCCATTTTTACTCTCTGTACTTTCTTGTTAAAGTAATTTTCTTTTGTGGCTCTCATTCTTTTTTCCCCATTGAAGGCTATGAATGTAGAAAATTATCACAATTACTCATATAATTGAGCCTCTTTGTAGCAAGTGCAACTCCAGTAGCCTTTCTCCATCATGAAAATGGTTTCATTATAGGGTTTTTCATATTCTCTGACACCATCTACACAGAGGAACAGGCGTGCAGATGAGATGTACTAGGAACAGGGTAGATCAGTAAGGTCACAGTAGGAATAATTAGCTCTGCTATGGAAAGAGCATCTAGGCCTTTTACTGCTACATAAATGTACTGTCCGTGGCTTTTAGTCACAAAAAAACTTACTAACAAATGGAGCTCCCGCCTACTACTTTGAAAAAAAGATTTGTATCAACACTACAATTTTCCATCATTAAGACTAATAACACAGAGCCTAGTATACATCAAGGGGAATAAAAAGAAAAATCTCACATTCAAGTGGCGGCTGGGTGCTGACCTTTGTTCCCTTTTTTTGTGTTCAACTTAACTCTTTACAAAAAAGAGCCACACGCCACACCAACATGCAGGTGAACTCCAGCTAGTGCTAGCAAAGCATGGCATTCAGTTGGAAAATCTGATAAATCTCCATGCAGGATAATGCATTTCATTACAGATTCACTACATTAATCCTGGCTNCCACAGTCTTATGTCAAGTCTTTAAAAAAAACAAAAAAAAAAAAGAAGAAGAAGAAAAAGAACCGAGTTGAATGTGACATTGGATTTTTGCTGTGTTGGTACAGAGGTCAGTTTACTTGCAAAATGTAAATATATAGTCAGCGTCCCCTTTGCAAAGCAGATTAATTGAACCTAGTAGCTGTTCAAAACTGCATATGAAATAGCAGGTCATTAACTTTATTTCTCAAGATTTTACCGTGTTGACGATTTAAATGTACTGATTTGTTTAGAACTACTTTAACACTGCCTCTGCTGAATGATCACCTTGGCTTGGTGAAGCTGTGTTTCAGGTTATTTGTCATTTGACATTTGCTTGCAGACAGACATATAATACATACATATATACATCAAAATCTCAAGTTTCACAAGAGTTAGATATCATAAATGCCCAAGAACAAGCACCTACAAGCTGAAAACATTTAAGTCCATCAGAATGGGAAAGTGTCTAGGTTTCTTTCATCAGTTTTTTTATAAAGGTGCTCAAGTCATATGCAGAACGCATCTTACACACAAATAATCAGAGTATTTCCTTTCCATGGTAGGTTTCAGAATAATTATATCTTGGGGTAAGTTTGCAGTCAATATTCTAACATCGTCTTTGTTATGGAAGCTCAGTAGCTGACACCGAGTGTTTCATTGACAGCAGTTCATTCTCCCATCAGCTACAAGTTGCAAATAAAAGATTTCAGGGATTCATGAGTTACTTTGCTTAGAAAAATTTGGGTCCTTGCTAACCTCTTTCTATTGAAAGGCAAATCGAAACTATTGGTCAGTTCCAGTGTAAATGGAATTGGGCCCTATGGTCCATTTTCTTCTACCATTTCTGACATTTCAGACAAAAATAAATCTAGTTTGAAATCTGCTTTTTAGACAGTGAGTCTAGGTACATGAAAGTGTTGTGAATGTAGAGAGCTAAAAAACTTAAATGTGATGTTGTTAAATAAACCAAATTTCAACTCCTACCAAAAAAAATAGTAGTGATGAAAGTATTAATAAATGGTTTAAAATGTTTAACTCATAAGTATATGTTTTGATATTAATTTAGAACAATATAAAGCACATTTTTTAAAAAATCTGTTTCTATCAGATTATGCACATTTAAACAATAAGTGGCTCAGGCAAAATAAGTCATTTTAATGTCATCTGTGATAGATTTTCCTTGACAGCTACTGTAAATTACAATTACACTGCTTCTCTCTGCACTTGAAAGTAAGCATTGCAATAAATTATCTTTTATTTCAATCCATCATGTCTGCTTTCAGAAACAGAGAACCTCAAATAAAAGTTCAGCACTATTGTAAGAAAAATACAGTAATTTGTGTTCCAGTTTGAAACTAAAATGTACCTTTCTTTCAAAGAACAATTGTTGGCTTTCAAAAATATTACTAATTATACCTCAACATTTATTGTCATTATAGGGAATCCCTGAACTTGTGCATTCCCTCAGTCTAGGATTACTATTTCAGAAAAAAACACTTGAAGATTTTCCCTGTAGAATTTTGTAATTTCTCAAATTAGATCCTATGGTACTATTCAAAATAGGTATTTTTATCACAAATAAATACAGTTTAGGCTGATGCTGGTTTCAATACTTTTTAAAAAAACCAAAAAACAAGTATGCCATTCAGTGGCCATTTTGCTAACAATATGTCTAAGACAAACATGATTACTTCTAATTTAAAAAAAAAAAAAAAAAAGAAAAAGCCAAAAAAACTTGCCTACATAAGAACACAATTATCGCAGGGCTGTTATCAGTTTCAGTGTTTCTCAAGTATGTTCACTGCCAAGAAGTGTAAGACAGATTTGTTTAACAGCTTCAGCCATTCATGTCATGCTGCTCTGCAAGACTGTTTTTGGTAAAGTTTCATCCCTGGTAAGAGAAGCTGACACTGTGGGAGAAGCATCCCTGGCTGAGAATCAGTTCACCAGGATGCTCATCCTTGGTAACAAAGCAGTCTGTGCCGTCTTGACAAATCAGTTAAATTCCTTTTTCCCTTGTGCCACCACAGAGCCCAGAGAAGCAGTTGCTACCAATCCTGAAAATGGGATTGTTTCACTTTTTTTTCTTCAGTGCGTGCTAAGAATACTAGACCAGAGCTACTTTGAGGAAAAGGTGACAAAATTTGGTAAAAAGAAAAGAAAATGCTCCTCTAGATGCTCCTAGAGGGTATCTGCACAGGACAGACCCCTAAGGAAATTCTTTCAATCTGCTTTTCAGCTTCTTAACAGGAGGGATTTATCACCCAAGAGCTCCTTTCAGGGGAAGCTTGAGTATCGGGGAAAGCTTTCTAGAGAGTCAGTCCTGCCTGTTCCTGCTTTGTGGCAATTTCCCTGTTAGGCTGCTGTCAGGACAGCAATGCATGTCTCCACACTTATCCCTCCTTTCAGAGAATTAGCTGTTGTCTGGCAACATGGGAAGAGGATGCTCAGATGGCAACTGACACCCTTCTCTCCTCTCTCCACTCTCCAAAGCATGACACCACCACATGACAGGCTCTGACAATGGCTTCAGGAGGATAGCTTGGCCCTCACTGATGTTCCTTTACCAGCTGGGTCACTGCAATCCATCGCAGTGCCAGGCACTCGGCCTGGCTTTGCCATCGGCAAAAGAAAAGTAGCACTGCAGCTCCTCTTGACTCTGCAGCCACTGGGATGGAACACATGGCAGCAAAACATAAAATCAAGTACTGGGCTCACTAAATAATTATGCTTTTAATCCTGCCTGATTCACCTCTGCCCAAATATGCAACAAAGATTACTATGTGTGATGATAAATGTTATCAATGGATATTTCTAACAATGATTATTCTGAAGATCCTTTTTTTTTTTCCTCTTGATGCTGTCTTTTGAGGTGTGCCTCTGCTGCCCCAGCATTTGCTCTGGAAATGGTTTGCTGGGCTGTGCCCCATGGACAAGGGGAACTGGCAGACTGGCACATCCTTTCCCACAGTAGATGCCAGGCAGCCCAGCTCAGCCATGCCAACCTCTGCCTCCTGCCTTCACTGCTTTCCCACTTGCAATCAGGGCTCCTCTAGCTGTCTAAGCCTATGCTGCCTGTCTGCAAGAAGCATCTGATGAAGTTGGGGCTGCAATCTTGTAAGATTGTCTTATGGGAAAGCTGCAAAGAAAGGTCACCAGTGACAGGTCCTGAGCTGAGCAGTGAGACAGTGAGACCAAAATGTTGAGCTGTTGTCAGCAACAAATGGTAAATGTGTGCAAAAATGCTCCACTCTCTGGAATCTTGATTTTTTAATCAGATTCCACAGCCTGGGAATCCTGAAGACTGGAGAGGCTAACCAAGACCAATAGTTCAATTCACTTTTCTCAGAGCTGTTTCAAAGTTACAGCCAATGTGTACATTTACAGGATTACCTTTGCAAGTTGTAGCTAGGGTTGGCAGCTTTGTTTTTTTATGAAAACTATGTGTTTTACTGTAACTCCACGAGGATGTAAGAGCTCACTAGGATTTATTAAATACTCCAAAGTAAAGCTCGTAGTTGTGGAGAGAAAGGCCTCATAGGACCTTCTGAAGCACATGCAAATACTAAAACCAGATTGAAAGTAACCAAGTTTCATCCTGCAGCTGATTTTCTCCGGTTTTTCTGTGTGTCACTTCAGGTCTATTGACCACATTACATTTTATGTAAAGAATACCAAGGCTCTGTATGGAGACAAGAGGGAAGAAGGAGGGGCACGGTGTCTGTCAGTGTAGATGTCAAAGCCCTGTGAGCTCCAGGATCTCCTCCAGGATCCCCTGTTTTGATCACAGACAGTAACCACTGAGGTAGTGATGCCAACAGAGTTGTATTCAGGCTGTTTGGCAAGAAAGTGGTAGAATTCACCATTGAAATGCATATAAGCCATTTCTTTGACTTCGTGAGGACAGGATACTGTTGTAACACTGCCTTCTGTGTGCCCTGGTGCTTGTGCACTTGGTGCCCAACATGTAGCTCCTGCTGCTACTGCCACCCTCCTTGGCAGCAGCTGAATGCTGAGGCTGGAGCTTCCCCTGCTCACTGGAAAGGATGTAGCAGTGGTGCTCAGAAGAATAGCTGCACAGAGAAAAAATATATCTGTCTTGCTACAGAACATGGATTTTTCTGGAAGAAAAAATCCTGTAGTAATACAAAAAATGGCCACGCTCTGTCAGTGGTCAGGGATGCCATGTAAGGACATCAGCAAAGCTGAACAGTTAGTGTGATTGTTTATGGTTTTGCAAAAAGACTGGCAGAAGATGATGAAAGAAAACCTTATCATATGTTGCATGGATGGCTTCTCCCATCTCTCTTCAGAGAATCACTTCACTCATATGGGAATCATCATCTGCATTGCTCTGGGCCTGGTCACTGGAGATCTTGGATTTTGTGTATGTTTCTGAGGAATCTGGCTTTCTAACTCATCACCATTCCCTGTACTTCTTGCTTGGCCTTCAGCAGCATCATAGCCAGCAGGCCCAGTCTCTGACCCAGATATGGGGGACATGATAGAAAGGCAGGAGAGAAAGTATTTTCCATTTCTAGTAGGACTTCTCATTGCATAATCCTTCATGATTTTTTTCAAAATAGTTGATGTATAAAGGTTATGTATATATAAATGATTTATAAAGCCCAGACTTTGAGTGCAAACAAATGAAGCCCCAATTTCTAGCTTTATCGGTAAGCCTCTTTGCCAGTACTTTGGAGTTTGGGGGTAGCTAAACCTGAGATTTCCGTTCTTGTCCAAAATCAATGAAGAAACGTGGTGAGTCTTTGTATCAGAGCAATGGGTAGGTAAAAGGTGATATACAAATCCTGTTAAAACATGCTCTAAGGTCTGAACACTGCAGCCTTATTAACCAACTCTACTCTCTCATTGCCATTTCACTGTGGTGGAGCAGCATGTCCCTCAATTGAGTGGCATTAAATTCTGAGACGATGACCCATGGGCACTGGAGCCAGCACTGCAGAGTCTGTGGAGCCTGGTGTGCAAAGGGGATTGCTTTGTACAGCAAGCTGAGGCCACTTTGCACCTGAATAAAAGCTACCCCATGGGGTTTAACAGGCTTTAATTTCTGCAACAGCTTTGCCTTTAGTTGAGTTTCTTAACTTTTTCAGTTTTCCACCTGTAGTGAAACTGTGAGAGAGTATTTTCTAAGATGTTAATACAGACAAACCTGAAGTTCTTCGGTGCCTACCTTCATTCAAAATAAGCAAATGAAGCTTTTAATGTTATAGGCGAAATCTCTTCAGGCTAAGTGCCTTTCTGTCTTGCTCTTGTTTGATTTTAGAAATAGGGTGGGGATGATATGCAGGGGCAAGGGTAACTTTCTCGTCACCTCTAATCCATCTGCAGATCTTCCTGAATCTCTGCACTCTTCTGGTTTGCATATGGGCAGGCCTCCTGGCTGAGCTGCCTCAAATCACTCTGTCCACCACTGCCTCTGCCACTGCTTGAGTACAGGGAGAGTCTGAAAGTGAAGCCTGCAGACATGGGGTGGGCCAGCAGCCAGAGGATACCCCATGGAACTCCAGTTTTGGGGAACTGGGATAGGAATTTGCTTTCCTAGCATGGGTAGGAATCAGTGCCCAGCCATGGTCCTGCAGGCAATTCTCAGAGATGCTTCTCCCTGAGGCAGGCCATGAAAGGCAGGGCATATCTTGCAGGCAGAACTGAAATTGTGTAATTGTTATGATTTGGTTTCGCCTCTGTGGTGATAGGTTCATTAGAAATACATTGTTATTTAGCACAAACATATTTGCTGGACTTTCAATACATTTTTATACTAAATGTTTGAAGTATTATGGAAGTGAAGTAGTAGGGCTCTTAACTCTTCCTGTTGGTAGCAGGAGCCTCTTCTCCTGCAGGAAACCCAGTGCAGGCCCCTGGATCTGCAGCCCAGCACAGGCTCCGCACTTACAGAGAACTCAGTAGAGGCTGCAGCTTGATGGTGTGCTGGGGCCTTGGCTGCCCAGCTTGGCTACTTTAGCTGTGCCATCTTAAAATGAGTTCCCAGTGAGCTTGTGGAAAAGGTTACCCTCCATCAAGCAGGGAAGCAGCACACCGCCGTTTTACTTAGCCTGCAGGGCTGGCACGGGAGCTACCAGCCTCTGCTGGCAGGCATGTTAACTCTGAAACCTAACAATGGCTCACCCATGCTCGCTTCAATGACTGTTTCGAAGCGGTCGCAAAGTGCTGTCCCAGTGTCGGTAGCAACGCGGTAGCAGGAACTGGGGCCTTCTAGCGGGGTGGTGGTCGGGACACGCACCCTGACAGGTCCTCTTTGCCCCCGCAGCTCCGTGGCGTGGCAAGGTGGCTTCCAGGTCTGCCCCTTCTTCGTCGGGCACGGCATCGGGTCGTACTTTCACGGGCACCCCGAGGTGTGGCACCACGGTAAGTGGCCCCGGCCGGCTGCTCCCGTCTCCCCCCCGCTCCGCTCCGCTCCGCCCGGGCGATGAGAGCGCTCCGGGGAGGGGGAGAGGGAGGGCGGTAAAGCGAGCAGAGCCCCACACACACCCCCGCCCCCACGCACGCTGCCGGTCCGGCGGGGCGGGGGATTGCCGGTGGGGAGATTAAATCGCTGGGAAGCTGGAGGGCATCCCCGGCCTCGTTTTCTGAGAGTCGCGCGGGTATTTTTGAGGACAAGTCGCTGGGTAACGGAGTTGTCGGGGCAGCTGAGCGCCGCGGACCTTCTCCCCCGCCCTCTCCGGGCGGCAGCCGCCGTGTCCCGCGCCTCCGCATCCCGCCCGCGCCCGAACCACGCCGGCAAAGTTTGTCACGGGGCAAAGAAAAACCTCTGCTAAAACATTAAAGCCCCCGGCCTGGACGGAGCCGCCGTCGGGGTGGTCTCGCTGCGGCCGGGGTGGGATCGCTTTCGGCGGGTGCTCCGACTCATAACGGGGCTCGGGTGCACAGTACCTGCGAGCTAAAAAGGGGTTTAAACAAAGGGCTGGTTGCGTTCTCTTAAAAAAAAAAAAAAAAAAAAAAAAAAACCCA